>APFE030105711.1:0-39412 GCA_000404065.3 Pinus taeda | reverse complement strand
TATTCCATTTAGAAAGAACTCCATCTTTCTCACACACACACACTGAATTGGGAAACTGGTCCCATATCCCCAGTCGGACCCGCTATACCAAACGGATAAGGAGCTGCCAACCAAGGTCCGGACCGGGCGGGTATCCCCCTTGTTGTTGACCCGATTTTCAGGGCCTTCAATAGGACCTAAAGGGGTAAATCTTAAAATGGGCATAAATTGTCCCAAAAGCTTAGAATGAGATGAAATTTATGTCATTGGAAAGATCGCAACAAGTAGAAGATGATGGTAATATCAAAAGTATGATTTGAGGTGATGAAAGAAAGAGGAAAATTTAATAAACCTATCTTCATAATAAACCTTGAAGTTTGGGTCTAGTTACACCCCACAACCCTAATGCAACATTAGGGAGTTGGGTGTGTTACAGAGTAGTATTAGAGTTGTGGTTCATGCACTAGACTTAAATTTGTAGAGATACACCACGAAAATGAAATTGGAGCTTTGATACAAAGTGGCATCATAACAAAGGTTCATCGATCAGGTTGGATGGTTCTTCAAGATATAGTATTATCTGAGATTAAGTTAAAGCTTTGATACATGTGATATCAAATTTATGGTTCAACATTATGCATGGAGGGTCTAGGATGTACCTCAAAGATGAAAGTAGAGATCTGCTACAAGGTGATATCTATTGTAAAGTATTAATATATTGGCTTACAGAGGTATAAATATTCTACAGAGTGGTATCTACTAATATTCTACTATAGATTGGTCAAATCAAATTTTCAGAATTAGAATTGAATGGGCCAAGAAGAAAAACTAAAAAAACATAGTTTCCATAGTAATAGAGTAGAGGTTCCAAAGAAAGGAGTACAATAGTAAGGTTTCACAACATGGAACTAAGATCATTGGGTACAATAGAATAATTATATATATCGAAGCCTACGATATGTACAAAATGGAAATAAGACAAGAGTAACAGATCTTTGTTAAGAGATTGAGGCATGACTATTGAAGATGCAATAAAATAAATTATTCACTGGAATGTTGATTGCAAAGGTTGTGAAACATGACACAATGAAGATGTTGACTAAACATCCCTAGAACAAATTAATAAATGATAACTACATAAGCACATGGGCAAGTGATACAATCATGATTATGAGAAGAAATATCTCAACTTCTTTCTTGTTATTTTGATGCCTTATTAAATTTTGAAAGGAAATTTCAACCTAAAAGTGGCCTCCTAAGGAAAAATAATAAAATAAGAGTTATGAATTTTGGAGGGAAAAGAATAAAACTAATTTTTAATTATATTTTTGGCTTATCTCCTTATAGTTTTACTCAAATTTCAAGTGTAGACACTTGTTGGATGTGGAATTAAATTCCGCATCCAACGAGTAGCCATCATGCATACTTTTGAAAAGACATGCATTGATAAAAATTGAAAATACATTAAAAAAGTGCATTGAAGACACTTTTTTAATGTATATTAAATTTTTATCAATGTAGGTCTTCTCAAAAGTATGCATGATGGGTACTCGTTGGATACGAAATTTAACTCCACATCCAACGAGTGTCTACACTTGAAATTTGAGTAAACTTATAAGGAGATAAGACAAAAATACAGTTTATATATATATATATATATATATAGTTTTTCTTCTTTTCCCTCCAAAATATTTACATGTGCCTCTTTTTAAATTTAAATGATTTTGATTAGTTTACATATTATGACATGGAAATTACATGAAAATTTCATGTGCACTTTCAAGCTAAAATTTCCTCTAATGTGTTGATAAATAAGAGCATAGACACGATGAGATGGCAAGGGACTGAATAGTTAGATTTCATATGCACTTATAGAAATAAAGATAGTGAGATGTTAAATGTATATAAATATTCCATGGTGCATTTAAAAAATGGTTGAACATACATGTGATATGTTGTCATAAGATGACTATGATAATTAACCATGGATTGATAAACATGTAACCAATAATATGTTGATTGTATGGCTAGAGAAGTTGATGACGATGCTAAGTACAGTGAGGACAATGATATGGATACTAACGTATTGATCAAGAGATAGTTTAAGATAAGTATAAGTGCCCTCCATGAGACACTAGCTAATGAAGTAGTATCCAATGACTACTAACATCCATGCATGTATGTTTTGGTATGTTAAAAAAAATGATTAGGAATGAGGTAAGAATTCCACTCGTGAAAAAATTAAATAGCAATAATATGAGTGCATAAATGGAAATTACATCAATAGCTAGCTTTGATTAGGCTCCAAGTCACATTGATGGTCACTTGATCATTTCATGATATTTGGAATAAATTATTCCTTGCAAGTTGTTGTTGTATGAAGGAGGACAACATGTTATACCTATGAGACATGAGACATGTCATTGAATGATTGTAAGCTCTCATAAGGTAGGTTGTTTTCACATTTTATGAATGTATATGAGTAATGAGAAAGTTGTAAGTAATGCACAAGAATGTGGATGTGCATGAATAAGGTATTGTTTGAATGCATAAGGTAAATGCATATTTGTGATTATGCATCTGAAATAGATTTGTAAGGAGTTGAAATGATTAGACTTGGTACTAAATTGTGAAACTAATATTATCTCAAAGTTGTTGGACATTGTAACTAAGGAAGGGTGCATGCTGATATGGTCACATGTGAATGGACTGCCAAAAATCTTGGACTGAAGATATAAAGCTACAAAAGATGAATATAACACTTATGTATTCTCACTATGTTAGAGTAGATTTGAATCAATGATTTAAATATGATTGCATTGGATAGATATGTTATATTCCAATTGGGTTTTATGAAGTGGTTGTGTTATGTGGAATGAGGGATGGAATCTAGGAGAGATGATCATCCTAGTTGAAAAACATTTCTTAGGTAATAGAGCAAAGTGTTATAAAACTCGAGTTATACAAAGAAATTTGAAAAGGGTAGAACTCTTGGCTTTCTTCCTACTGATATTTTGTTGAGAATGAAAATTATTGAATGTCAAAAATTATAAAATCCTAATGATGCTTGCGTAAGTGATATCATATGGGATAATGATATTCGTTTACCTAGGAATGAAATAGAATGTGTGCACATGAGTGCAAGGGGGAGGAGCCCCTAAGCTATTATAAGAATAATTTTGGTCGTTATCCCTTATTTTGAAAGAGGCAAAAGGTTAAGTACCTTCATCTTGAGTGTGTTAATTTATTGATGATAAATGATAATTATTGTTGAATGAGTGTGCATGTAAATAAAATAAATTGATTGCTAATTATAACTATTAAAGCACATGTATTGATTGATTTGGATAAAAATTGGTGTATGAATGACATTAGGCATCAAAAAAGATGCAAACTAGTCTTGGGATTTGACACTAAAGGACCACATGTTTGAAGTGGGATATGAGGTAAGGAAGTACTTCAATCATTGAAAAATTACTAAGGACAGTGATAAGGGGATGAAAGGCTAGAGGAAGAGCCAAATGGACACCCTTAAGAAAATCATTAGTTGAAAAAGCATAATAATGGTAGCCATGAAAGCATGGAAATTGGCCATACTACCAAAATAGGTAAAGTGAATGAATGGGGACGCATTCCTTTAGAGATAAGTTGTACATTTAATGATATAAATAAATGCACATGAGTTATGAATTCCTAAGAAGGGTACATTTAAGGTATAAAGTAGTCACCACACATAATATTTGATAGAAATCTTACAAACCTATATGAGCTATCATGAGGGATGTCAGTCAAATAGGTGAGTAGTAAACTTACCAATCAAAGAGAATAATGGTGGATTATGCAATGAAAAATGTGGGTTTGTGAAACTGTGAAGTCCGTGATAAAGGGATATAATCTACCCAAGAGGTTGTGGGTGTGACTCTAAAATGGGGATGGATGAGAGCCCATTGAGTCACTACAGCTCAGGTGGGATTGTGATTTAAACTTGATGAATGAGGAGGTAAGTGAAGAAGCCTTTAATATATTCGACAACCTAAAGGAAGTTCTGAAATTTTTGTGACTAATGCATGTAAAGCATTGGAGGAAGGAGAGGCGCCGAGGGATTGGTAGATTATTCTAGAGATCCCTTGAGATATGCCTCCATATGTGACAATGTTGTGTTGTGTTAATAAGCCCTAACTCAATATTTGAAGTGTAGAATTTCAAATCTTGTATGAAAGGCAGAGAATGATATTGGAACTCTTAACCATGAGTCAATCTAAGCTATTGGCAGGAAAATTCTAAGTGCCATAGGTTTTCTAAAGGGTTACAACATGATATGGAATGAATTTTGTAGTGCATTGATGTTTTCTTTCAATTTTCTTAGCCTATGCAACTAAAGAAGATTAAACTATTGGCAATGGGATGGTTTTGAAATTTCTTAGTTATTGTTGTAAATGATATATTGAAAGGATTCCCTGTCATAGAAATTAACATTATTGGCTAAGTGTGAATGCATATTTAAGGTAGACTGTCCTGATCATAGCCTGGCATATAAGCCCATGATGAAAACTGAAAATATTATCACTACAAAGACACCAACATTTTGAGAAAATTCCCCTAGTTGTGAGACTTGGATTCTATATGAAGCAAGGTTGGAAAAATACAATTTCTAATTAAAAATTTCATGACAAATTGCCTAGAAGTTATATGCATGTGATACAAGTGAGATGATGTATCTATTCAAGAAGGATAGGTGATGGTTGTAAAAAATAGTGGCATAGTAAAAGACTTGGAAGTATTACATATAATGCCTCCTTGGAGGGATATGTCATATGCCCTAGTTGGAACATCTAAAAGATGTAAAGCAGAAAACCTGATAACAAGAACACTGAAGTGATATTGGAGCCTGGGACAAGAGGGTCTTGGTAAGATAGATTTCCTAAGGAAGGGGATTTCCTAGACACTAATATGGCGAGTAATTTCCAGGAAGGGGATACTTGTCATGCACTCATCTGGTTCAAGGTGTGAATGGGTATGTCTATTTGCAAGTATGAGTTAATATTGTTACATGTGAAATCCTAATCATAGCAAAGAATAACCATACAAATAAGTACTATTAATAAAGTAAAAACATTTATCTAGATTGTGAAAACTTAGGAAAATTCTTATGTTTAGAAAAATATTCTAATACACCTATTTGTTGATAAGTGTTTTAGGAATGTCAAAAGTTTGAAAGTGACTATACCATGAGGTGTTGGGATAGGGTCCATAGGGTTATTTTTGGAGTTAGTTAACCCAAATTTTGTATAAATTTTTGTAAAATATGTAAAGTCTCCGTGAACTGTGGATGTGGAGCATGCAGATAGATAAGAGTCAAAGGGGTCTTAGCCCCTTGTTTGGATAGATAGATAAGTCAGTTTTGAGACTCACCCATGGTCCATGGACCATGGTATTATATTAAGAAGGCTATATATTTTGAGTCATAGCAGGTCTAAAAGGGGTAGTGGAGAACGATGAATCAAGATAGAGACTGTTTTGGGTGAGAGATAAGGCAGGAAGGCTCTGTTTCTTGTACTTAGGTGACAAGAGGAAGGCTCTGCTTCTTGTACTTAGGTGACAAGAGGAAGGCTCTGCTTCTTGTACTTAGGTGACAAGGGGAAGGCTCCTACAGCTGAGTGTGCAGGAGGCCTTGGTAATTCCACAGTTGAGTGCGCAGACCATTGTAGCTGAGTGTGCAGAGTAAAAGAGTTTGTAATCTGAACATTGAACGTCAATAAAGATCGGTTTTGAAGAATTACTGTGCATTTCTATTGGTTCTGTTTATGTGTTTTATGTCTATCAATGATATGTTTTCACGAAATAATGAATTAATGTTACATGAACCATCTGAATTTGTCTTATTTATGCATGATTTAAGTAGCTATCTAGTTTTGCAAAGATAAGAGCTCTTCTTGTTATGTTTTCTAATAAATTGGATAGATTTGCGCAAACTCAGATCTAGGGTTATTTATTGAAGTGCAAAAGTGGATACATTGTCTATTTAAAGTCTACAAAGACTAATCGTAGACCTTCGCGAAGGTCTAGAAACCATTTTACCCTAGCTACAGTAATGATCCCTAGAAGTTTACCGATTTACGTCAAGGCACATCTGGATTGTCAAATCCTAAGAACCACTTATCACATGTCCCTGGACGCAGAAACCTGGTTCTAGCATCCTCCAATACTACTTTGGGTGAGACTACAGCTTGCGCTACATAGGTTGTTTTCAAAAGGACCAGCAGTTAGGGTTTTATTGATTGGCATGAATAACTTTGAACATGGGTCAGGCCCCCTTAAGCCAACAAATGGTTATGTTTCCAGGATTAGGATCTATCTAAGAGATGTGCGATAAATGGTTCCCTATGAAGAAATAGCTTGATAAGTGGATTGATCGAAAGTCACACACATTCTCGACTCGAGAGAAAAGGATCCCTAAATTAACTAAGGGGCGGTGGTTGCAAAGATTTTTGTATATAGATGAGACCAACACATTCTTATGTTTCTTCCCTGAAGAAATATATGAGTGGTTGTCGAAATTAGTTGATAGTCAATGGACGTGCAGGCTTGAAGGCCCTATAGTGTGGACTCCTGAACTAGTGCATCATCTGGAAGCATCAGAAAGAAATATCCCACGAGTTGTGGATCATTGGGTTGATCACATGTTGGGGAGTTTTGTGACTTATTTCGCTATTGATAGAAATATCAGCTATAGCAAAGTGGAGCGAAGGATCTTTAAAGGACCGCGAGGTAAGTACTTGAAATCATTGAAGACTTGGATTAAAATGTTGTTATGTGAAAAAAGGGTTATGAATTTACCTTGATGCTTGGGGCTACACGAAGTGGGAGATTCTTTAGAAGAAATGGAGGATCCAGTCTAGAATATAGTCCACTCATTGAACCCCCTTCAAGCGACAACAAAGGGGTAGTGCTGACCACACCGCGAAGTGCAGTTTAGTTAATTACACATGGTATTCTAAGGATACCTCATCCATCCACTGAAAATCCTAGAACAGTTTCGGTTTGTCACATATGTTGTTTGGACAAAACAGTAGATTGTGGATTATAATATTAAGAAAGAGTAGTTCGTTACAGCCTTACAGGACCACACGTTAACATGGTATATAAAGTATTGAACTGATAACCCCAACGCGTCGTTGGTAGATACCCAAGTAGCTTTGAACAAGGAGTTTAGCAAGCCTAAGTCAGAGACCCAATCAATAATTGAAATTAAGGAAATCTGACAGGTCTATGAGACACCTTGGGACTTTGATCAGAGGTTGAAATGCCAGATCGGGCAGGCTAATATGCAAATCTCAGATACCCAGCATCGTGATTCATTTATAGCATCTCTCCCGCCACATTTAAGAATACCTCTGTCACAGCAGAAAATAGCGGCGCAAGCAGAAGTCTTAGAGATCATGATGAGGCTAGATGTATTGCCTATTTAGGATACAAACCTGGGGGTACAAAAATTCATTCACAGCTGGAAAATCTAGACTTGGAGTTGCAGAGCTTGAAGAAAGGAAGGGAAGATCAGCTAGAGGTGTGCGCTGAGATTTGGTGTCTGAAATGCAAGAGCCATAAACATGATAAGGACCATTTCCCGATCTTTAAGAATTATATTATGGGGGGGCCTGTACCCCTGAAGCTTGAGAATAATGTTGGGATGAGAGCAGGAGCTATGTTGTGGTGTGCTATTTGTCAGGTTATAGGACAACATGTTACTGATAACTGCCAACTATTGTAGAAATTTGTACATACCCTGCAGTAGTTATTTTGAAATTTCTATAAGTTCGTATGACCCGATGAACGCCATTATAGGAGTTATGAGTTGATGATAGAAAAGACCCTTACCTACAGGATGCAGGTAGAGAACCAGCCTTGGGATCAAGGCGTAGGAGCAGCGCATGGAGGATTCCAAGGCTGAGGATAAGGAAGAGATGCTTG
Source organism: Pinus taeda (assembly GCA_000404065.3). Classification (NCBI taxonomy): domain Eukaryota; kingdom Viridiplantae; phylum Streptophyta; class Pinopsida; order Pinales; family Pinaceae; genus Pinus; species Pinus taeda. Next base: position 31,465 of record APFE030105711.1, on the reverse strand, counting down.
ACCAGGTCGAGGGCGTGGGCATGTAATTTTCTATAATTGTGGCAAAGCAGGGCACTTCGTGCGATATTGTACAAATCCCACACACCCCTCCTGTCAGTATTGTCGACAATTTGATCATGTCATAGAGGAATTTGTGGTCCTTATGGAAAATATGCAAGAAAAGAAGGTGCATCCCCAGTAGCCTATGCAAAACATTCAGATGATGAGGGTTGAGCCCCGCGAAGAGGATTAGAACATACATATTGTGTTGAGAAGTGGTATGAAAACTGGTACAGAAAAAGGTAAGAAACCTAAGAAAGACGGATGGGTATGCAAGGCTACTGAGAATGAAGTCAACTTTGATCTTAATCATGCTAAAGAAACTTTCTTGGAAGCAAAGAATAACTTCATTAATGCCTCCACCTCAGGAAGTCATGAGAAAATGCTAGACACTAATACAAGGCAAGAAGTAGATCCTTAAATACTAGCTACCTTTCTGAAGACTTGTATGAAGCTTCTGCACGATTAGAAAGTAATGGAAAGATTACAAGACTTAATAGACAAGTGTGCCAATAAGGAAAAGACTCCTACTGAACAACGCACAATAAGGAAGATTGGTAAGCACAAGATGCGAACAAGGCGCGAGATGAGGTTAACCACGCAGATAGGTGAATATGAAATAGACCAGGTAATTTTGGATATGGGGTGTGATACGAATGTCTTGCCTAAGCAAATATGGGAAAGGATGGGGAGACCTCCGCTGTAGTGGTCTCCTATTCAGTTGCACATGGAAAATCAGCAGAAGATTATTCCAATGGGGCGATTATATGGTGTAACGATGTACATTGAGGGTGCGAATGCGCTAGTTGATTTTGAGGTCATTGAGATAGTGGATGATAGTAACCCATACCCCGTGCTTCTGGGAATTGACTGGGATATTAATATGAGAGAGGTAATAAACTTGAAGAAGTGGAAGATGTAATTTGAGAAGAAGTCGCTCAGAGTTGTAGTGCCATTAGACCATGCATAAGGAGCGCTTTATACTGAACTTGTGCGTGACTATGTAGAAAGTGATGATGATCTAGATCAGATATACAAGATAACAGTGTGAGATGACGATTGGATCAATCCTATAGCCGATGGGTGAATTGTGTGGGACAGGGATAGCTCATGCACCTCAGATTTAGATGAAGAGCTTGAACACTGGCAGAATCAATTGCATGAAGTATCTACATTCCGCTGCAATATGATGACCAAATCACTCAAGTGTGCTTTGAATGAGGTAAGAAATCTTCTGCATTATGATGGTTTGACTGATGTGGAATTTTTTATGGATGCATTTGAAAGACAAGTACCAGAAGAACATCGATCTAGACATTGGAATTGGTGCTACGCGTTATGCCTTCTCGTTGGTGGGGTACGCACAAAGAAATATTTGTAGGATGGAGAGAATACAAAAGAATGATGAAGTTAAGGTTCAGCTATGCTAATACTAGAATGACCAAAAAATATAGTGGGAAGGATGAACCACGTGATCACTTGGCACGATGGACTAAGGCCTGGGGAAAAGAACCACAACCAGAATGGGTGCATATATTCTGTCATACGCTAGATATGATCCAAATGAACTGGTATCTGGAGACAGAGCTTCGCCATGGGACTGCTGAATGGGACATTTTAAGGGAGAGTTTTATATTAACCTTCATCTTTGAAGATGGTTTTGATATTATTGATGAAGCGCTGCAAGACATAAAAGCAGCTATATTCAGAATGTCGAAGGAATCGGTAGAATGGACTCATCCAGATTGGAGTACCCAGTTGTGCCATGTGCTCGTATGTTATAATGTGACTGCTGAAGAAGAGGATGATCCATGGAATATTACCATTCCAGAGACTGAAGAATAGCATCAACTCAAAGGACCAAAGGTGGCAAACCTAGATATTTCAAAGCCTTTGAAGACTTGACAAGTAAACACTGGATCTGAGGATGAACATAAGTTCGCAAAGATAGGAGACTATTGGGACAAATATATGGTTGGTAAGGTAGCTGAGTTGTTACATGAGTACCAAGACTTATTCCCCATGAAGTTCTCAAATTTGAAAGGGATTTCCAGAGATTTAGGCGTTATGAAGATTCCATTGAAACTAGATGTGAAGCCTATTAAGCAGCGGCCTTATCGACTGAATCCAAAGTATAAGGAGAAGGTGCACCTAGAACTGGATAAAATGATGGAAGCTATTATTATTAAGCCTGTGGAAGAGTCATATTGGGTAAGCCCTATGGTGGTCCAAGAAAAGAAACAAAAGGGAGAGATCTACATATGCATAGATTTGCGGAAGTTGAATGATGTCTGTGTGCATGATCCATTTCCGACATCATTTACTAACGAAGTATTAGAGAATGTTGGTAGCTAGAAGGCATATTCATTTACTGATGGGTTTTTAGGTTATCATCAAATAAATATCGCATCGGAGGATTGCAGAAAAACAACCTTCACAATTGATTGGGGTTGCTTCCAATATACAGTTATGCTATTCAGATTGAAGAATGCACCTGCAATTTTTTCCCGGGTAGTGATCGTGGCGTTCAAAGAGTTCATTCATAAATTCCTAGAAGTATATTTTGATGATTGGACCGTGTTTGGGTTGGTAAAGTGCCATGTTGCAAATCTGCGCCTCATGTTGGATACATGTCGAAGGTATCAGATGGCGTTGAACTTAGAGAAATGTATATTGTGTGCCTTTTGGGATTTTTCTCGACCACATTGTATGTAAGCAAGGATTGATGGTGGACCCCATGAATATCGTTGTAATTGTGAATTTGGAAGCCCATAGGAATGTGAAACAACTGCGCGTGACATTGGGAAACACTGGGTACTACAGGAAGTTTATCAAGGCATATACCTAGATAACCGCATCGATGGAAAAATTATTAAAGAAGGATGCAATGTTTTGTTGGGATGAAGACTGTCAGCATAGCTTAGATGTCTTTAAGGAGAAAATTGTGACCGTGCCTATCTGGTATTTCCCAACTGGAAAAAGGAGTTTCATGTGCATGTTGATGCATCTTGTATTGCTCTAGGAGCTATATTAACACAGGTAGGTGAAGGAGAGATTTATCATCTGATAGCTTTCATGAGTAGGAAGTTATCCAAAGCTGAGAAGAATTAATCTACTACAGAGCATGAAGGGTTGGTGATGATCTACGTGCTACAGAAGTTCAAACATTATTTGTTAGGCGGACACTTTAAAATGTCTACAAATCACTCCGCACTGAAGTACCTAGTCAATAAGCCTGTGTTGGGGGGGAAGATATGCCAATGGTTACTATTGTTCCAAGAGTATTACTTTGAGGTGATTCTAAAGCCTAGAAGACTTAATGTAGGCCCGGACCATCTATCAAGGATTGAAACAGGTGAGGAACCAAGTAGTCTAGAGGAAGGATTGCCAGGCACACAGCTCTTTGCAGTAGGCATCGCAGATGATCATTTTGTTGATATTATTCAGTTATTAATGACACGAAAAACTCTGGAAGTTTATTTTACTCAACAAAAGAAGGAGTTGGTAGTTCGGGCTACAGATTTTTCAGTAATTGTGAGTCATTTATATAATATGGGATCAGATGAGATGTTGTGTAGGTATGTTCCAGAGTTTGATCGCACTAGTATCCTATATGAAGCTCATGGAGGAGTGACAGGAGGCCACTATGCAGGGAAGGCGAATGCGCAGAAGATTTTACACCCTAACTTATAGTGGCCTACGTTACATAAGGATTCTAAGACATACTATAGGGCATGTGATGCTTGCCAAAGGATGGGGAATCCTTCACGAAGGGATGAATTTCCTTTAAATCCTCAAGTGTTGTTGTAGGTATTTGTTAAATGGGTCATTGACTTTATAGGTCCTATACAACCACCAGGAAAGAATATTTAACCAAATTGATGGAAACGCAGCCAGTGAAGGATTGTACAGCGACCACAGCTACGAATTTTCTATTCAATTACGTCTTATCAAGGTTTGGCTTTGCTAATATTTTGATGAGTGATAGGGGTACGCATTTCCTAAATGAAACGATTAGCGTAATGTTGGAAGAATTTCAGGTGTATCATCAGAAGAGCACGCCCTATCACTCATAGGCAAATGGAATGGTGGAAGCTTTTAATAAGATTTTGGAGCATGAATTGAAAAAAGTATGAAACATGAAAAGGACTATTTGGGACATGCACGTACCTGCAATGTTATGGGCTTATAGGACGACCTGCAAGAAGTTTGGCAGGACAAATGCCATTTAGGCTGGTATATGGAATTGAAGCAGTAGTGCCAATGGAGTATATTGTGCCAAGTTTACAAATTGTAGCATTAACTAAGATGGCAAACCATGATACCTTGGAGGAACGGCTCGTGCAGAACATGGAGTTAGAAGAAGACTGCTTCCTTGCAATATTTCACCAGTAAGTGCAAAAGGAACGCGAGAAAGCATGGCATGGTCAGCATATTAAGCTGCACAAATTCAAGGTAGATGATTTGGTGTTTTTATATGATAGAAAGTTCACAAAGTTCCTAGGAAAATTCCAAATGCACTCGTTGGGGCCATATGTTATTAAGGAGATCGCGGATGGGGGCACAGTTCATCTCGCGAAGCTGAATGGAGAACCATTCCCTAGAAAAGTTAACGGAAGTAGGCCAAAGTTGTACATAGGGGATCATGCCCCTGCTCGAAGACTATATGACAGCAAGGAAACCTTAGCAATCCAGGCAATTGCAAGGGATTGCGGGACTATAAACTATGTTGCCCAACTAAGTGAAAAAACAGGGTAGAGAGGATGCACGACAAATAATAGGGGTGCAACAGGTAAAGCTGCATTGGATGAGTTGCGTCATGGAGTATGGTGCCACGTTGGTAGGCCCAACAGTAGTTGTTGAGGTTACTATTCATGATTTGATGGCCAAAAAATATTTAAGAGGAGTAGGTAGGCACCATTTATTGCGAAAATATTTGGTTATCTATCACCAAAGAGGCATTTATTATCAGAATTTTGGGGGAACAGTCGGATTTGAATTTAAAACTTCCTATAAATTACGTGTGTTGGCCCGACAAAGAAAACTTTGCATTCTAAGAGTTGGTTGGGCACTTTTTGTTCCACACTTATGAATTGTAAGGTTTCGGAGGACTTGATTGCCAGTCCAGTGTTTGCAACGTTGCCTGAAATTGACCAAAGACTTGTTCTCCAGCAAATGACTGCCACAAGTCCCACATAAGCCATAAGTTCTAAAGCTATTGTGTCTGACATGTCGAGCCCTGAGATTTCAAGTATGGAAGCTTCAACCCTATGCTTACCACGCCGAGGTCGCCAAGGCCACAGTAATCCACCACAAAAGAGAAGCAATCTGCCACAAAAAAAAGCAACCAACCGCAAATGAGAAGCAGAAGAAGCCAATGCCGGTGAGAATGTCACCCCGGAAGAATTTGGAGGTGCGACAAAAGGAGAAAAAAGACAAACAGTCGGAAAAAGTGGTTGATTTGGAGGAGGAGGAATACGAAGGCATAGAGGAATTGGACACCGAAGAGGTAGAGCCTATCTCACTTCTCCCCGATTATATCCCTCTGCAGAAGGGAAAGACCAAGGTTACCAAAGATCCTGATTCCGAGAAATTCTCAGTTTCAACTCCCCTCTTTCCTGAACAAGTGGAATTTGAAGGCACAACATTAGCGCAAATTCCTATGTTGAAAATGGAGGATTGTGACCTCACGGACCACAAGAGGTTCCCACATTTGGAAACAAGAAAATATATGATGAAAATATACTATGAAGAGACAGGTGTGACGTGGTTGGAGCCCTTGAAGTGGGTCAGAGGTGTTGAGCAAGCGGGGCTATTGCACATGCTCTCTATGCTGCATTTTCACATATCTACAATCAACACAGTATGTGTGCACCAACTCCTCATGCTGGTGCACGATGGGTGCCTCTGGCTTGGGAGCCCATCTCAATCACTGACATGTTAATCCATCACATAACGAAGCTTCCCTACAAAGGGGCGGACCCTGCCAAGGAACTAGGGAAAAAGAATTCGCGGACAAGATGAAGGCAGAGTATAGGCTCGTTAACAAGTTGTGCAGATATTCTATCTGCTTATTCAGGACCAGGTAGTGCAGTTTGCCACTGAGATTCTTGCGGGCAAAATTATGAGGAAATGTTGCGCAGATGAAGTTCCGGCGCCGGTAGCACCACTAACAGCATAATGCGTGAAGGGTGTCCAACACAATTGGGAAAAATATCTATGCAAGGAGTTCCTCACAAACTACCGAGAAGCCCAGGAAGAAAGCAAGTCATTTCATTATGCTTAGCTTTTATTATCCATTGCTTTAGTAGCTTGGAGATTGCTAGAGGATAGCCAGTTTCCCCCGCACAAGGAAGATTTACCCGAGGCAGCGTGGTTCACCTCATTGTGGTCTATAAAGGATTTGGCAAGTATCAAGGAGTCCAAAATTTTCTAGATTTTCATAGAGATGGACCTTCATATAGTTATCAGTCAGAGGCCAAGGTTATCCCCAACCTTGTTTGCACAATTAACGGCCTATATGGAGTTCAAGATTGATTTACACAATGTGTCAATTAGAGTGCGAAAGGTCCCAAAGCTCACATGGCACAAGTTTCCCTACTTGGTATCGGAGACAGACATGTAGGAGATCATGGGTTAATTGCCAGCAGAGTGGCGCGAACCCACACGGCTTGATGTAGGCAATAGAAAAGGTGTGGAAAGTTCTAATTCACAGAAGTGCAAGGAAGTATCTCAGAAAGTCACGTGTGTTCTAGCTAAGCAAAATAAGAAAGAAGTTATTGCTAAGGTAGATGCAGAGAAATACCAGGTAGAAAAAGAGTGTGCTGCCAAAAAGCAAGCAGAAAAAGAATGCCAGGAGATAGAAAAAGGTGAAAAGTTAGCATCCCAGCACACAGACGAGAAAGAGTTGTCAGAGCACAAAGTAGGCAGTGATGAGGAGCAAAGAACTCCTTTCACCCTCAAGAGGCGCGGGCAAGAGCAGAAGGGTGGATAGTGGAAGAAGCATACATCTAATAAGTGGATGCATTTCGATCCCATGGGGCTGACAGAAGGCGATCTCAATGAGATCAGTGACAAGGTACGAGATACAATGATCGAGTTGTTGCAATAGTTTCAGCAACAATATATGCAGATGGATCTACATGAGCTACAGATCCAGGCTAACAGGGTTCAAGTGGGCATCGAGCAGGCGAGTGGGGTGCAAGCAAGCCTGACATGGGGAAGTGGCACAGTGGTGGAGCTAGAACAAACTTTGGACCTCATAGTCATACCATTGCTAGAGGGGTCCATTCGGGTAAATTCGGATGAGGATCATGTTGCAATCAGCACAGTGAAGGACATGGGGTTGAATTTGGTTGTGCTATCACTCCAGACCCTCCATGTGCTACATTAGGGGGTTTCAGATGAACTGAAGATTCAGGAGCAGCGCACCCTCATAGTCATAAGTGATTTTAAAGTTAACAACAAACAAATGTTCATGGAGAAAACTTAAGCACTGAATGAAAAGGAAGAGATACAGTAGCACAGTCAGAGCCTGGAGAAAATGATAGAACAGGCCTGCAAAATAGTGCCAGAATTGCAAATCCCATAGGATGCTAAAGCCTTAGCGAAAGTAAGGAAATTGGCTAATGCGGTATGTGCATCGAAGGATGAAGTTGGCAGGGTTACTTTGACTTTCAAATGAAGATCGCAAAGCTACAATTGAAGTTGTAGGAAACAACTCCACCAGAGTTTTGGGAGCAATGCGTAGAAACAATCAAGGATGGTATGAACACATTAGATACCACAATTATGGACTACAAAATGATGTTCGATGCAGCTATGAAATTATGGAAAAATCTACAGGAGGACCCGAACCTACAGAATCTGAATATAGATGTTCGAGAAACGCAGGTGCAGTATGATCAGGTTCGAGTGAATGAGCGCACTTTGGCGCTAGCACAATGCCTCACGAAGTTACAGGAGGGAAAGCCTCTACAAACACAGGTGGGAAAATTGCAGAGGAAAGAGGCCCTACTAAAGGCCATATTACATCCATGGCTAGAGGAAGCTTGGCAACTTACTCTGTCTCTTCAAGAAAAGATAAAGGTATTACAATAGACGTAGAGGAAGATGCGGTTAGCAGTGGAGGGGCCACCAATAGAAAAATTGGTCGAAGAAGTGCAGCAAGCTGTGGCACATACTACTGCTAAGGTTGCAGTGTTGCAAATTTAGCTTAATAGTCTGCATAGCAAGATCAAGGCACCAACTGAGTGACTCAAGGGCAAGTCACGATCTTTGTGTTGGGGACCTATTGGGATAGGGTCCCTAGGGTCAGTTTTGTGGTTAGTTAACCCAAGTTTTGTATAAATTTTTGTAAAAGATGTAATTCTCCATGAACTGTGGATGTAGAGTGCGTAGATAGATAGGAGTCAAAGGGGTCTTAGCCCCTTGTTTGGATAGATAGATAAGTTAGTTTTGAGACTCGCCCATCATCCGCGGACCATGGTATTGTATTAAGAAGGCTACATATTTTTAGTCATAGTGGGTCTAGAAGGGGTAGTGGAGAATGAGAAATCAATATAGAGATTGTTTTGGGTGAGAGCTAAGGCCTGTACTTAGGCAAGAAGGGGAAGGATCCTACATCTGAGTGCACAGCATGCCTTGGTAAGTCCACGGTTGAGTGTGCGGACCCCTGCAGCTGAGTGTGCAGGGTAGAAGAGTCTGTAATTTGAACATTGAACATCAATAAATACTGATTTTAAAAAACTACTGTGCATTTCCATTTATTCTGTTTATGTTTTATTATGTCGCTCAATGATATTTTTTCACAAAATAATGAATGAATGCTATGCAAACCATCTGAATCTGTCTTATTTATGCATGATTTAAGTAGTTATCTAGTTTTGTGAAGATAAGAGTTCTTCCTGTTATGTTTATAGAAATTCCCACCTGTACATCACCTGATAATGCAATATACTAAAGCAAAATACTTGATCTACTTCTACAAACAATTATGCGGAGGCTTAATCGAATTGAGCAACATCAATAAGAACACATATGACTGATAAGAAGAAATCAATCACACATAACACAAAAGATATAACCAGGGGAAAGCACCATCCTAAAACCCCAACTCTGTATTATCATACAAATGGAAATCTTGTCCAAGTTACAAAAAGAATTAGCTCAAAAGCTTTCTTGCTCTCTCTGTAATCAAACAATGAAGCTCATAGACATAATAGGCAAGTATATATCCTCATCAGTCCTCCAAGCCCCTATTTCTTTGCGCAATTTTTCTTGGGGTCCAGCGAAGCTACATGTGTGAATTGGCCCAATCACACTCACTGAACAAGAAGAAGTAACAACGCAATTCTCTTGGATAGAAATCCTTCTGCATGCAAGGAATATCCTAGCAACTAACAGTACACTGTCCCTCCATCTGATCTCAACAGGGTCTCTGTCTGAACTGACATGCATGAGTTATGTATGAGAGAATATTCAGTTATCTGAAGTGCAGCAGTTATATGCAAGCATGTTAATTAACTAACTAAACTCACTTTAATTTAAACAAATTGTTTAAATCAATATAACTGGACTTGACTCAGTTGACTGAGCCAACTAATTACTACTCAAAATAGAACTAATTGTCTCTTTAACTAATGGATAAATTCCTCAATTAATGGAGAAACTATTGCATGTCCCCATGTAGACTTCAAGTTTGATTTTCCTTAACTAATTAACTCAAGATGAATTAATTAATTAATTTTCGAACTGTTGTTAATATCAAATTCGAATCTTACTTCCTATTATAGTTTAGGGACTGACTAAAATTGGAATCCATCCCAAACGACTAAAAATAGAATGTTATTTTTAGCACTTCCATTTTTCATTCCCTGTTGCTCAATCCAACACTAGTACCCAAATTGCTATTTTTAGCACTTCTATTTTTAGCATTTCTTGTTGCTATTTTCAACACTCCCTCTCAACAAGAAAGGCATTCAACTCGAACCTGATCCTGAACCTTTGGAATTTTTTACATGCAACACTTCTCCCAAGTGTTATTGCTCCAACAACTCTAGAAACAAAAAAATCTCCCAACTAACCTCTTTGTTGGGCTAGAAACACCCTCTAACGTTGAAGCTCCCTCTACCGCTGACAAGTGCTCCCTCTCAGATGTCTAAGCTACTGCAACACTCCATGCATCTCACACTGTTGCACACCTCTCTGTGCCATCCTGCACTGGTGTAACTCTCTTATGCCTCTTGCATTGTTGTAGCCTACTAGCTCTGCACTATCTTCGGATTCCTGCACTGTAGCTCTCTCTACCACTCCATCTGCATCTACCTCTACCCACTCATCCAGTCCTGCTACTCCTTGTCGAGACTCCTATAGAAAATTTGAATCAAAGAGGTTGGGTACCTCAAGGATCTTGCCCCTATTCCAGCCTTCATGGGACGATCACTCCACATCGTCCCACCTCCTACCTAGAGGTATAGATGCATGTGATCCCTATACCCACTTGGCTCGAAATTCCCCCCTACTAGAGGTCTCCAAATGAGTAGATGCCTCCACTCGATCTCCTCTCGGCTTCTCTAGTTGTGGCTACTCCAGGACCTCCTGAAGTTGCTTCACCAATTGTGGCTCCTTCACAATTGTCTGAGACTTCTTCTGACACTGCATATTGAGAGGTAATTTACTCTCCCTCTCAACCACCAAGTATCTAACCTTTGCCTTGCTCCTTAAGTCTTTGAATGCATCTTGTACCCCAAGTGCATACAGCTTCTTGGCTAGCACACCAATCTGTTTCATATTTCCGGTCGTCACGAAATTTTCTAGAAAAAGAGCTAATTTAAATCAGCGATATCTCCCTCATCTGAACTCCGATTCAGCCGATTTTTTTTTTGAATTTGGGTCTTTTCCTGCAAGGAATTCAAACCTTCTATTTTTTTCTGAAAATTGTATAGAAATTTTCAGATCTGCTTTGCAAACTCTCGGCCCAAAACTCAAAACTTTGAAATCTCCTCTTAGTATATTGTTCTCTCCTTTGATCACCTTTGCTCCGATACCATGTAGAAATTCCCACCTGTAGATCACCTAATAATGCAATATACTAAAGCAAAATACTTGATCTACTTCTACAAACAATTATGCGGAAGCTTAATCGAATTGAGCAACATCAATAAGAACACATATAACTGATAAGAAAAAATCAATCACACATAACACAGAAGATCTAACCAAGGGAAAGCACCAGCCTAAAACCCCAACTCTGTATTATCATACAAGTGGAAATCTTGTCCAAGTTACAAAAAGAATCAACTCAAAAGCCTTCCTGCTCTCTCTGTAATCAAACAATGAAGCTCATAGACATAATAGACAAGTGTATATCCTCATCAAGTCCTCCAAGCCCCTATTTCTTTGCAAATTTTTTCTTCGGGTCGAGTGAATCCACATGTGTGAATTGGCCCCATCACACTCACTGAATAAGAAGAAGTAACAACACAATTCTCTTGGATAGAAATCCTTCTGCATGCAAGGAATATTCACCAAGGAATATCCTAGCAACTGACAGTACATTGTCCCTCCATCTGATCTCAATTGGGTCTCTATCTGAACTGACATGCATGAGTTATGTATGAGAAAATATTCAGTTATCTGAAGTGCAGCAATTATATGCAAGCATGCATTAACTAACTAAACTCACATTAATTTAAACAAACTATTTAAATCAATATAACTGGACTTGACTCAGTTAACTGAGCCGACTAATTACTACTCAAAATAGAACTCATCCTTATCTCTTTAACTGATGGATAAATTCCTCAATTAATGGAGAAACTGTTGCATTTCCCCACATAGACTTCAAGTTTGATTTTCCTTAACTAATTAACTCAAGATGAATTAATTAATTAATTTTCAAACTGTTGTTAATATCAAATTCGAATTTTACTTCCTATTATAGTTTAGGGATTGACTAAAATTGGAATCCATCCCAAACTGCTAAAAATAGAATGTTATTTTTAGCACTTCCATTTTTCATTCCCTGTTGCTCAATCCAACATTGGTACCTGAACTGCTATTTATAGAAATGCTATTTTTAGCACTTCTATTTTTAGCATTTCTTGTTGCTATTTTCAACAATGTTTTCTAATGAATTGGATAAATTTGCTCAAACTCAAATCTAGGGTTATTTATTCATGCGCAAAAATGGATACATTGTCTGTTTAAGGTCTGTAAAGACTAATCGTAGACCATCGCAAAGGTATAGAAGCCATTTTACCCTAGTTACAGTAACGATACCTAGAAGATTACCGATCTACGTGAAGGCAGATCTAGATTACCAGAGCCTAAGAACCACTTATCACATGTCCTTGGGTCCAGAAACATGGTTCTAGCATCTCCCAATACTTCTTCGAGTGAGGTTGTAGCTTGCGCTACAAAGGTTGTTTCTGAAGGGGCCAGCAATTAGGGTTTTGTTGGTTGGCGCAAATAACTCTAAACTTGGGTCAGGCCCCCTTAAGAAAACATGAAGAAAATAGCATTGTTAAAGTAGTGGAAAGGACAAAGAACATGGAAAATGGTGTTGATACGAAAGAGAAAGGATGTTTTCCCAACTAAAAGTTAGTAGTCCATGAACTAACACAATGAGAAAAAACACTTGAAATAGTGCAATGTTGTCAAAGGTGACACCTTAAAGGGGTGATCGAGGATGATGTTCCTTTAATGGGGTGGGGATTGTGATATCAAAAACACTTAACCTCATTGACATTGTAATTGTACTTAATTATGTTATTGATCCCAATATGGACATGCAAATGTAAACAAGAAAAATACCCAAAATAATTGTAATTGTAATTTAAATGTTAGTTGATGAAGTGGTGAAGCCTTGATATGATATGAATGATGAGAAGTCATGAGGAAGAGGGGAGGTAGCAAAGGGGGTTATGGAAATTTCATATCCTACCTGAAATTATTGTTCTAACCCTTGATGTTCTATTTGAATTTGAAAAGAGCCAAAGAAGTTATGAGTGAGATGGGGAAGGAGGTACCAGACTACCCCAAGCATGGGTTGTGTACCATGTGGTAGGTCCTGATTGACTCCATATGTTGAGGAAGGACCAAAAATATCTCATGGAAAAGGTATGCTCGTGAGAAAATAAGGGAGTCTAGCCATTGGATAGATTACATGTGTGTGTGTGTGTGTGTGCTGAACCTATCCCATGCTACAAAGCAACAACTACTTGTGAACCCATCCCTGGTAGTCTAGTGTTTGGATATTTGGCCACAAGAGCTATGAAAGAGTGACTTGAATAATGTGTTAGCTAAGGAAACCAAGGAGGAATCCCTCATATTGATTTGGGTAAACCAAATGAAACTCATTTCTTTGGCTATATTATGCACGAGAAGCACTGAAGAGAAGGAGAATCACCAAGGGACTGTAGGAAGTGGTTAGTGAGTTTCATTTTATCTGTAGGTATTCACTATCCATATTTAGTTGTCTGAGGAGACCATATTCAGTGCTTGAGAGACAACATTCTTGTTTCCTATAAGAGATGAAGGATAGTGGCCTTAATCCTTACACCAATAATATCCTAGGAGATGTTTCCCATGGGGAGCTTACTGTGTGGGGCAACTAAGAAACCACCCATAAAAATGGGGAAACCATGGGCTTGGTGTGACTTAAAAAGAGCTAGTGATTTTATTTGCTGAAGGAGAATTGCCTTCATTATTTATTCCACCCTATAATCTTGAGTATAACTTCCCTCATGGCTTCTTGGTCTAGCTCGAGGATGTTTAGCTACAAGAAATATTGCAGTGCAACTAAGCCTATGGTGGGTTGGAATGTGGCTCACCCTTCATTAGTTGCATTTAGAATAGGATATTGATTTGATAAGTACCCTTGTGGAATTTATACTTGTATTATAAACCATAATATTGAGAAAGAAATTATCATTACTAAAATGTAATGTCTTTACGTGCTTGTTAGCTCAATGGGAAATACGGTCTATATGATGTCTATTTATGATGTGAAGTGGTGGATCTATATAGAATGACTCTATAATAATCATATGCTCCATAATCAATATTTAATATGATTCTATCTCACACCTCTCATGTTGTGGATAGGAAGTAAATGACACCTTAGGCATGGGATTGAGGAGATTCTAGTCCTAGTCATGGCTGGTGTTTATGGTTTACTCTCAAGAAGACTAGAGAAGCCTCAAACCAACAAAAGTAGTTAGAGGGTATTTTCAATGATTTGGATATTAGAGGCATGAAAATAAGCATTGATTTCAAAAGGGGAGACTCTAGGGAAAGATTCATCTCAGAACATCTAATGGAAACATGAAAGAGTTTACTAAAGAAGTTATGAGAGAGATGGGGAAGGAGGTACTAGACTACCCCAAGAATGGGTTGCGTACCATGCGGTGGGTCCTAGTTGAATCCATATCCTGATGAAGGACCACAAAGCTCTCATACAAAAGGTAGGCTAATGAGAAAAGAAGGGAGTCTAGCCATTAGATAGATTGTGTGTGTGTGTGTGTGTTGAACCTATCCCATGCTACAAAGTAATAGCTACTTCTGAACCCATGCCTAGTAGTCTTGTGTTTAGATATTGGGCCACAAGGGTTGTGAGAGAGTGATTCGAACAATGTGTTAGTTATGGAAACTAGGGAGAATGCCCTCAGATTGATTCAGGTAGACCAAGAGAAACTCATTTCTTTGGCTAAATTATGCACGAGAATCACTGAAGAGAAGGAGAATCACCAAAGTAATGTAGGAAGTGGTTAGTGGGTTTTCTTTTGCATTATTTAGGCCTTAATTATCCATATTTGGTTGTATGAGGAGTCCATACTCAACGCTTGAGAGACAATATTTGTGATTCCTATAAGAGATGAAGAAGAATGGCCTTAATCCTTACACTAATAGTAGCCTAGGAGATGTTTCCCATGGGGAGCTTACTGTGTGGGAAAACTAAGAAACGACCCATAAAAATGGGGAAAGCAATGGGCTTGGTATGACCTAAAAGGAACAGGTGATTTTATTTACTGAAGGAGAATTACCTTCATGACTCCACCTTAAAAAGTTGAGTAGCACTTACCTCATGGATTCTTGATCTCGCTTGGGGATGTTCAGCTGCAAGAAATATTGTAGTGCAATTGAGCCTATGGTGGGGTGGAATGTGGCTCACCCTTCATTAGTTGCAAAAAACATAGGATCTTGATTTGATAACTACCCTTGTGGAATTTATCCTTGTATTATAAACCATGATATTGAGAAATAAATTATCATTGTTGAAATGTAATGTCTTTGTTTGTCAGATTAACGGGAAATATGGTCCATATGATGTTTATTTATGATGTGAAGTGGTATATATATCTAGAATGGATATATAATATTCATATGATCCATAATCAATCTTTAACATGCTTTTGTCTCATACCTCTCATGTTGTGGATAGGAAGTAAATGACACCTTAGGCATGGGATTGAAGAGATTCTAGTCCTAGTCATGGTTGGTGTTTATGGTTTATTCTCAAGAAGGCTAGAGAAGCCTAAAACCAACTGAAGTAGTTAGAGGGTGCTTTCAGTGATTTGGATATCATAGGAATTAACAAAAGCCTTGATTTCAAAAGGGGGGACTCTAGGGAAATATTCTTCTCAGAACATCTGATGGAAACATGAAAGAGTTTACTAAAGAACTCTAGAGTTGTTTGAGGCCAGTTGAAGGTTTAAAATACCCATAATGTACCTCGGTGTGGACTTATAACCTATGGGGATGTTTTCCCTAGAATGAATCAGAATATTGAATACTTCATAAGGGGAAGTTTGGGTACAATGGGCTCTTTGAATTCTTGGAAGAAGGACTCTTGAACCTATGAATTCTTTTCCTTTCAACAATACATCTTCCATTTTTCCACCTACTTTGTTATAAATCTCTACTTCATTTCATCTTTTTCATGGATTATAAGTTATTCAAGTTGTGCAAGTTACATTGAAAAGGTAACCATCCATCATAAACTAAAAATCTATGTTTTCTTTATGAAATTATTTTAAACTATATTATAGCTACCAAAATGTGCACATTCTGCAACTAACTTAAATTTTCACAACTAAATCCAAAGTTCTAAAGGTTTGCAAGTGTTAGAGAACAACCAAATCACATGAGTAGTTTCCAAATTTCATAAATATGGAGGTCCACCTATTGGTTAGAGATGGAAGCTAACAGAATAAGTGTATCTCATTGGTCAAACATGTGGTCAACGTGGCTATGACATACATGTTTTGCATAGAATATTAAGAGATCAGTTCTACAATAAAGTGAGCGAGGATAATAAGCAAGCGAGTGAGATCCAAAGACCATGCTAAAGCTAATGATGTGTCAATAAATGTATTCTCGTGATTTTCTCTTTTAGTAATTCCTAGTTTGATTCAGAAACATAGAAATTGATTTCAGTTCTAGCTCCCAGGTAAAAGTTCCTCGAGTTGTTTAACTCTGTAAACATTATAAAAACACTTAATTTTCTTGTTGTGAAGACTTTCCTTTTACACTTTATAAAAACACTTCAAAATTATTACTATTATCATTTCCCTGTTGTGAAGACTTTCTTTTTACACTTCAAATAATACAAGCTTTGTTCATGTCATATCCGTGATTGTATTGGCCATTCAAGTCTCATGATATAAGTTGTTAAACACCTCACACTCATCAAGAGGGACCACTGGAGACATGAGAGAGATAATATAGATGTATTTTTCTTCCTTGATTGAATTTCTTTACACTCTGTAACTAGATTAAAGCATGTGTCATGTAGTTGTTTAGTGCATTTAGATCCATCGTTTCATTTCAACACTCTTTTTTTAAATAGGAATTATGCTCATTATCCTTTGGTTCTTTACAAGTTAAGCACTTAATTAAAAATATCAAAGGCACCAAAAATATTTCCTTTGATTGTCTTTTCTAGCATAGTCTCAAATTTATTCTTGATAGGTTATGATTGGCTTTAGTTCAATGCACACATTAGTAATATCTTAAAGCTTCTTGCAATTTAATTAGTATTGGGTTTTTGTTTTCTAGAATAATTTCAATTCAACATCTCATAGATTTTAGATTAACTTTTCTTTCACAGTTTTATAGTTTAAGATTCATTTCAAGTCTTGTAGATTAAATCTATTTCAAGCTTTATAGATTAAAAATAGAGTAGATTAAAACTAAATTAGATTCATAGAATAGATTTACTTCAAAGTTTCATAGAATAGATTTATTTTCCAAGTAAAATAGAGTAAATTCATTTTTTGAAGTTCAATAGAGTAAAGATTTAATTTCCTTGTTCAATATAATAGGATTTTAAGGCTTTCACATTCACATAGTTTTCTTTGAATTCATTTAATTTTCAAGTCTTAAGTTTCACAATTTACTTTGGTCTCTAAGAAAGAACATGTGCGTGTGCTTACTAAATATATTGTCATATGTAGGTTTGATTTTCATCTTACAATTAGAATATTTTTCTTGTAATTAAAATCTAATAACCTAGTGTATATAGTGAAAGTATACTTCGCAAGTTCATGAACCCTGGATTAATAATTTAATGCGAAGTAATTTAACTGAAAATTAAATTACCCAACAAGGACTTGGTAAATTGGCAGTAATATGGAGGATATTGGTTGATGTTGTAGCCCCAATGGAGACCTCAATTCCATAATGAGTCTTTTGAATATATCAAGGCTTAGTCGAAAATAACTCTTTAACTTTCATAATAAGAAAAGGATTTTCTTTGTACGTAAACCCTACTCAGGAGAGAAATTTGGGTTTGATCCTTTGTTTCGGGAAAAAAGGAATTATAGGGACAAATTCCCTTAGTGCAACATTCCATTAAAATTTGGGGTTGGAGGCCTTAGCCATAGCCCCTAGTCACTTAGACAATGCAAGGTTTATGACCCAAAACCAATTGGATGGGGGATTACCAAGATATCATTCCCTAGAAGAATCAAAATAAATTCCTTTGAGAAAACTTGGTATGGCATGACCACAATTGATAGAACCGCATTTGATAATGAAATATCTATTAATCAATTTTGGTAGCTAATAATACTAGATACTGAGTAACAAATATTGTAAGAATTTCATGATAATGTCACCAGAGATGAGGTGGTGAGGCCACACGTATGATACATGTTACACATTATTTTGATGCATTCACAAAATGATGTCTAATTTATATCTTCCACTATTTGATAACCAATTCTCATCAATTTCTGAAGAAGATGGAAGAAATCCCTCTCCATCAAAGATTAGAATCTTGGATTACATACCTTAAAAACCCTATTTTTGGAGACCATCATATTGATTTTTCCTCCGCACTTCAGAAATAGGTTTATGTCTAAAACACGGTGCTGAGCCTCAGTATTGCAACAATAGTGTTGCAACTCCTAACGCTACCAACTTTAATTATCATCCTGGGGTTCACACAAACTTAAGAGGTGACAATTTTGCATGCACAGTAGGCTAAGAAAGTCTACTCTAGTCACTTTGAAGCAATGGACCAGACAAAGCTATACATAGAACATTTTATCAACTAAATCTAGATTTGATAGGAAATAAATTGCATGGAAGGAAAGTTCTAATCTACTTTGTAGAACTGGAAATGTTACTCTATTTGCAAAAAATGGAAATGCTACTTGCTCAAATGTAAATGCTAAGCTACTTGTAAAAATTTAAAGGCTACACTACTTGCATAAATGTAAAGGCTACACTACTTGCACAAATGAAAAAAATCAATCTATTTTCATAATGTAAATGTTGCATTAAAAGTAAACCTAGTTTATGGAATGGAAATAACAATGCTTGAAATTGAAATTGTAATATCCCATGGTGAAAATTCCATGTAATAAATGTTAATAAAGGCAAAAACAATAACCATGGTTGGTGGGACACTTATTTCAAGATGAATGTTGGGCAAAAACATAGTGATGGGGATCACTTGTGGTTGTTTAATGGCTAAGGAAATTGGCAAAGGCAATGGCTAAGGCTTTGGAAAAGGAAATGGAATTTTTGGCACATTTATTTATGAAAATAAAGGAAATTAGGAGAAAAGGGAGGTGAAAGGTCACAGGTTGCATGTGAGGAAGAAAATGAAGGAAAATAATGAAAAATGAAGAAAATAGAGGTCTCATTCATAAAAATGCTTCTGAGGATCAGTCACAACGTTGGTTTGCAGGAATGTGAGAGTTTCTAGAATAGTCCCTTGGGATTTGAATAAGGCCTTGAATAATCCCAAGGATGCTGGCACAACGTTGTGAAAAATAGTCCCTAGACATTGGTTTGCAGGACTATGAGAGTTTCTAGAGGTCCCTAAATGATTTCATGCCCATTGCATGAGATAATCTAGAGGTTAAGTGGTCCAAAATCTCAGCGGGACCCAGGGGTTGGTTGGCAGAAAGGTTGGATTGTTCCTGAGGTTCCTAATGTTGATGTTAAATATCTGTATGGTGTGTTTCTATCGGTTCCACTTCCTTAATGTGACTCATGAGGTTGAATCATATCATAGTGGCCTCTTGTCGCATGTTTACCCTGTCTAGCTAGTTCCTTGGGTAGATGTGGGAGGAGGGTGTTATAGAATGGTAGCAGAGCATGGTTCACTCCTCAGGTTGGATGGGTTGTGTGTTGGTCATGCATGCATGTCAATTGCATGTGTGTCCCTTACACTTGCATTCCATGTGCTTGTCACATTTACATAATGTTGATCATGGTTGTAGTGATGTCATCATTATTGTGGGATGCATCTTCGTGAGTGTATGATTGGTTACACGTTGTTATATGTCACTTACATGTATCATTTTTCATGTTTGGTTACATTCTTGTATGCTTGGTTATAGGTATCATTCTTATACGTTTGGTTACAAGTAATTTTTATTTATGCTTGATTACATGGTTCATGCATGTGTAGGGTTGGTTACGTATTTCTTATGCATGTTAATGTTTGCATGTGGTCAAGTGTATAGTGATGTAGTGGTCGTTGTCATGCATAAGGTCGTGGTATGAGTTGTTGATAAGGTCAAGCATTGATGACTGGACCCTAGCTAGAATTATGGTTGCATGGTTGTATACTTATGTGTTATGTTTCTATATGTTGTCATGATTATGTTATACATGTATCACGATGATTTGTTGATCTTGCAGACAAGGTATCATCCCCAAGATAGACTAAGGTACATTGGTTATTGTGATTTGGTTTAGCTAACATGACATACCTTGTAGGAAGAAATATCAAATGGCTAGCAAGAAGGTAGACTACAAAGACTCTCCCTATGAATCAGGAGAGTAGTATGGTGTTGGGAACTCTTCTGATTTGACAGATACACTAAGAAGATTAAAGGAAGAAATAAGGAGTTGTAAGGCAAATAATGAAAAAATTATGCAGGCACAAGAGAAAAACGTAGAGGTAAATGCAATGATACTTCAGATTTTGTCAGATTTGCAATGAAAGGGACCACGTTGGATCAGCTATGAGTAGGAGGATAGAACTAATGGGGCATATGGCAGTAGTTCGTGTGGTGGTCACAGGTCAGATAAATATGACACGGTTAGAGATGGCAGATTGTTGGACACTTCGGAGAGGAAAAGGGATAGACAAAGGTATTATTCTAGTTCTAATTTAGATAGGCACTATAATAATCATCTTTATCATCCATGCAGGAGGATTGATAGGGGATACTTTTCAGATGAGTTTAAGAAAGAAAATCCACCTAGTTTTGATGGAGAGATCAAGAAACCATAGGATGAAAAGGCATGGTTTCTTAGCATGAGGAAGTTCTTCAAGTTACATGATTATTGAGAGAACATGAAAGCCAGAGTAGCTACATTCAGTCTCAAAGGTAAATCAAACATTTGGTGTGAAGATGTGAAGAATTTAAGGTGTATTCATGAAGAATAATTGACATGGAGTGAGTTTGATCGACGATTCAAGAAGAAGTATCTATCGGAGAGGTACTTTGGCGACAGGGAAAAAAATTTCTATGAGCCAAAATGGGATCGATGACAAATGAGGAGTATAGTAGAAGGTTCTTGGAGTTACTAAGGTGTGTGCCTTATCTCACGAAGGAGAAGGCCAAGATTCTGTTGAGATTGCAACAAGATGATGGAGCTTAGTGAAAAGAGTCGCCTTCACTAAGTGGGCCCGCAGGCTATTTTTGGCGCAAGTCTATTTTTAGACTATGTCTATTTTTAGACATATGAATCATGTCTATGGATTGCAGGTTGTTGTTTATGGATGATTGATCAAGTTGGAAAAAATAGATGGACTTCTATTTTTAGACCACAGCGGAGTGACTGCTCAGTCTAAATATAGAACAGTCAAATATTATTAGCTCATAATAATATTTAGACTATAAACTTTGTCTTATTCTCTTGGAGCACTTCAGGATGAGCTACGGATGTGGTACATGCAGATCCCAGAAGGAAATACGTGGTTACCTATGGGATGACTAATATTTGCATGCAGGACTTCAGTTAGAACTCAAGTGAGTTGAGTTTAGTGGACTGGAGGTGCAGTTGATGGAGTTGTGTTCAGTTTAGCTTTGTTAAACTGGTTGTATTTAGTCTAACTGGCAAATAGACTAGAGATGAGTTGGGTGAATTAGTTATTAATTAATTCACAAGTTATTAACTCATAATACAACTAATGAATACATCAGTTAACTCAGTTGCATGTCAGTGCATGTTCAGTTCAGCAGGGACAGGTGTTAGAGAATCAGATTGCTATCAGTTGTGACTATAGTTGTGCATCAGATCTTGCACAATCAAGGGATTGAGTATGCCAATGAGTTTGCCCACGTATTTTCCCACATTGTAGCTTGTGCTCACGTGATTTATCCAAGCAAAGACGTGGTTGCCTTGGAATTATCATCATTTCTTGAGCAGGTATTGAGCAGCAGAGGCAGGCAAGCAACAAAGGAGATTTGAGCCAGTGATTGATTCAGATCTGTGTTGTATTGTGTGTAACAGAGGTGGAGATACTTGTGAGAAGTATTATGCTGTGTAATGTTACATGACTCAATCATTAATATACAGATAGTTGGGGTTTTTAGCGAGATGCTTTCCCCGGGATACATAATATTGTGTTAATGTGTGAATGCTCTTGATGTTTTATTGTTATTGATGCTGCTATATTGATGATCAACGTAGAGGAGCTTATGTATTGTGTATGTTTTACGCAATAGTACATGATCAGGATAATCTCTGTTGAATATGTGTTAAATTATTCAAAATTTCTACATATTCAAAGGTTCATTAGTGGATTATCAATTGCATTTAAAGATTGGATTAAATTCAATGAGCGTAAATAATTGGAGGAAACCATTTGAAAGCTAAGGTGTTGCTACGAAAAATCAAAGTGCAAGTCTGAGACTAAGCCAGACTGGATAAAGTGGTTTATTAGTCTTGAATCACTCAAGTTATTCCTTCTTAGAGGAATCAAGGAGGACAGTCTGGAAACCCTAAACATGTTGTTTGGAGGGGACATTTATCAGCTACCCTATAATGATATTAAGATAGTCCTCAAAAACAATTCTAGGGCTAATAGAAAGAAGGGTAGGGCTAGACACACTGTGGCTAGTTCCTCTTCCTCCAACAAATCTATCAAGAGTGAAATTGGAAACATTTTGGAGGACTTTAAAAGTGAAACTTTTCACACCTTTTCTTTGTAAGTGGATACTATGTAGATCAAGAGGAAATAAGAGGAACCATAGAGATATTTAGCTATATTTTGCCCTAAATGCACTAAGGGGCACTCCAAAAATGAATGTCCACTAAATGTTATAGAGGTCTTCTCAGTCTATGAGGAAAACCATTCCAAAGATAAGTTCCCTTCTCTGCCTAGATTTAAGGTTGTATACCAAGGGGCTGAAGATGGGGTTGAACAACTCTGTTACATCAACCAAAGGAGGCCTCAGGGACCTAGGCCATACTAGTAGGGCTAAAAAACTATGTTATATCAACCAAAGGAGGCCTCATGGACCTAGGCCATACTAGTAGGGCATGAAGGGTGCATCATATTCCTACTACCATCCCAATCAAAATTCATCCCTGCCCCCTTGGTATTCTCCTACTCACGCTCCATGGTCCACACCTTCTCCTTGGTCTTATGCACCTTAGCATCCTTCCCAACCTATGAATAAATCATTTGAACCATATGCTTCTCCACATCCTTATTGGAATACCCCATCACAAGGTTGGAGGCATCAATTCAACCAACCTCCTACTTTAGTGCCTCCACCTCCATCTCAACCACAGCTAATTCATCCTGCTCCACCCAAGCAACCTCATATTTCGTCCCAACCGAATCTGAACCTCAACAATAAGTAGGCACAGTAGGTCTACAGTGGGGAGACATCTTACCCTTCCTTTGCTATGGAGATTCAATAAATTCACCTCGGGTCTGGAAGAGTGCTACCAAATAACCAACCTCCATCTCCACATGAGGAGCTTGAAGATGAAAAGGAAGAGAGTGTTCCCAAATCTAATCCACCTCCTTTTCATAAAATGTTTATCCATCCTAACAAGCACACCCCAGAAGAGATTTAACTTCTAGGAGAATTCAAAATTTTGTGTGTGAAAATCCCACTCCTCCAAGCCATCAAGGATGTCCCCATCTACAATAAGTTAATCAAGGAGAAATGCTTCAAAAACCCTGGGAAAGGAAAGAAAGATAACCCTATCATCAATTTCATTGGTCAATTGTCTGACTTAATGCTAGGGAGAGTAATTTTCCCAAAGTATCTAAACCTTGGAATTCTTGTGGTAGATGTGCACATTGATGGCATCATTGTCCCTAATACCCTAATTGATCTTAGGGCTGTCATAAATGTGATGACTAAGGATACCATGCTCAAAATAAATCTCCAATGATCCTTAATAAAGACCAAAATAGCACTGCAACTTGCAAATAGTTCCACATTAGCTCTTGAGGGAGTTATTGAGGATGTAATGGTCTCTATTGATTCCTGGGAGTATCCTGTTGACTTCTTAGTTCTCCAGCCCAAGACCAAATTCAATGGTTATCCTCTCATCCTTAGAAGACCGTGGCTAGCCACTTCTGATGCTTACATAAGTTGCAGAGATGGGAACATGACCATTAAGAATGGGCATTTACCCAAATAGTTGGTCGTGTACCCTCCTTTTCAACCATTCGTAGAGTATGACCTACCCTTATGGTTGGAAGAGGAAGATGAAGATGAAGTATATCATACCACATCCTATCTAATCTGTACCCTAGATGTTATTATAGGAGGGGGCAACCTAATGAAGATGACCTCATTGATCAAATCCTCTAGACCCATCCCCCCAACACCATGCCTCTAGATGAGCTGGTGAAGGAATCTGAAGATAACCCTTGTATTGATTTATGCCTAGTTGACCCTAGTCTTACCCATGTCAAAATGGTAGAATTTGGTCCATCTAAAACATTGAAAATCAATCCCTCTCTCTCTGCCAACCTAGAAGAGAAGTTGTGCAACATCCTAAGAGAGAACTCGAATGCTTTTTCCTAGAGCTATAAGGAAATGAAGGGAGTGCATCCTTCAGTGTGTACTCACCACATCTACATTAAGGAAGGATGCAAGCCAGTGCGCCAACCTCAGAGGAGAATGAACCCAACCCTCAAAGACATAGTGAAGGAAGAGTTGAAGATTTGAAGAGTTGAAGAGTTGAAGAGTTGAAGAGTTGAAGAGTTCATTTACCCCATCTCAGATAGTGAGTGGGTGTCCCCTCTGGTTTTGGTCCCAAAGAAGAATGGAAAGTGGAGAATCTGTGTGGATTACAGAGAGCTAAACGAAGCCACTAAGAAATACCATTTTCCTCTTTCTTTCATTGATCAAGTCTTGGATGGTCTTACAGGGAAGAAGTTATTCTCTTTCCTGGATGGATTCAATGGTTATAATCAGATCCAGATTAGCCTAGAGGACCAAGATAAAACCACCTTCACTTGTCTTGGGGTAAATTTTCTTATAGGGTCCTTCCTTTTGGATTATGTAATTCCCCTGCCACTTTTCAAAGGGAAGTTCTAAGCATCTTTATTGAGCTAATCCATGACACTGTAGGAATCTATATGGATGATTTCACTCCCTATGAGTGTGACTTCCTGGAGTCTCTCTCTAACTTGGGGAAGGTATTAAATAAGTGCATTGAAATGAACCTATCACTTAGTCCCGAGAAATGTGAATTCTTGATGAATGCGAGGATTGTTTTGGGTCATTCAATATCCCAGGAGGCAATACAAGTGGACCCAAATAAAATTTCCATCATAAAAAGGGCCCCCACTCCTCAAAAGCAAAGGGATGTCAAGATTTTCTTGGGCTTAGATGGATACTATAGGAGATTTATCAAAGACTTTAGCAAAGTAGCCTCACCATTGTTTGGACTACTAGCCAAGGACTCTGAATTTTGTTGGTTAGATAGTTGCCAAGAAGCCCTACAAATCTTGAAGGATAAGTTGACTACTACACCCATACTTAGAGGCCCAAACTGGGCTCTTCCTTTCCACATATATTCTAATGCATATGACAACATTGTAGGAGCAGCTCTAGGATAGATAGATGACAAGTTTCCTTATTCCATTTACTTCATCATAAAAAATCCCTCTAAGGCTAAACTGAACTACACTGTGACTGAGAAGGCACTCCTAGTTGTTGTCCATTCCTTGAATAAATTCAGACACTACATCACTGGTTATTAAACCTTTGTACATACTAACCATGCTTTTATCAAATACTTAATGAACAAGCCTGACGTGAATGTTATAATTATTAGATGGTTTCTTTTATTGCAACAGTTTGATTTAACCATCATTGATAAGCCAGGTAAAGAAAATGTAGTTGCATATTTTTTGTCTAGGCTTTCTTTACGTGCAGGTGAAGAAGGGATGGTTGATGACCAGCTTCCAGATGAACACCTATTTTCTATTTCATATCTCTCTCCAAGGTTTGTTCACATAGCTAACTACCTAGTTGCTACACAGTTCCCTCCAAATCTATCATCCAGGGAGAAGAGCAAGATTGTAAGAAAGAGTGACACATTCACTTGGATTGGGGGAAATCTCTTTAAATTGGGCCTAGATCAAGTCTTGAGGAGATGTTTCATGGAAGAGGAAGTCTTTGAAATCCTCTTAGCCTATCATGATGGGCCTTGTGGAGGTTACTTTTCTGCCAAGAGGACAACTTTCAAGGTACTGCAAGTTGGCTACTATTGGCCCACTCTCCACCAAGATGAAAGAAAGTACACCAGTTGATATGGTCAGTGCTAGAGGATGGAGAAACCTACTCCCAAGGATGAAATGCCCTTGCAACCTTAGGTGGTTTTAGAGTGATTTGACAAGTGGGGCATGGATTTAATTGGGCCAATTGATCCACCATCAAGGCAGAAAAAGTACATAATTGTATGCATTGATTATTTGAAAAAGTGGGTTGAGACCAAGGCTGCCAAGGTAGAAACAAAGGAGAAAGTGGTTGAGTTCATGAGGGAAAATGTGTTTTACAAATTTGGGTACCCTAGAGAGCTAGTAACTCATCAAGGAGCTCAATTCACATAACATCTAATCGAAAATTTGTTAAGACGTCATGGGATAAAGCACAGAACATCTACTATCTATCATCCTTAGTCCAATGGATAAGTAGAGGTCACCAACAGGGAATTATAAGGCATCCTTACCAAGGTTTCGAATAGCAATAGAAAGGATTGGTCAGGCAGACTAGTGGAGACCACTTAGGCCTATAATACAACTTGGAAGACAACTACTCGTTTCACTCCTTATGACTTGGTCTATGGAAAGAGGGCTCTTCTATCCATTGAGTTTGAGTACAACACCCTGAGAATGGAAGCACATTTCGATTTGGATGTTACAAAGGCACAACAAGAGAGGCTACACCAATTGAATGGCCTAGATGAATTTAGGATGGTGACCCTCCTACACACTAAAGGAATCCAAGTACAAAGGAAGGTTTCGCATGACAATAAAATCAAGGAGAATGTATTTCAAGAAGGGGATTGGGCTCTGCTATATGACTCTAGGTTCAAGGACTTCAAAGGAAAATTGATGACAAGGTGCTTAGGCCCATACTTGATAGAGAAGTGCCATGATAATGGAGTTTTTCAAATGAGGACCATTGATGAGGAAGGGATTCCCTTGCTTGTCAATGGATATAGGTTGAAGGATTACAAAGGATCTTTGTCCAAGGAAGAGTTCATCAACACCATTAGCAAGGAGGTAAATGTGATTGGAAATATCCTTGCTTCCAAGTCATCGAATTTTTGAAAAGTGTTTTTATTTGTGAAAAAAAAAATGAAATAAGAGGCTTGGATGAAAACCTCCATGAGGCATTTGAGGCCAGCTCTTGGGTATAAAACCTCCTTGAGTCAGCCCAGGAGTGAAAAAAAGAGAGAAAAAAATAAATAAAATATCCCTACGTGAAAACCTCCCTTGAGGTGCCCAGGGCAGGTAGGCAGGTTGAAAAGCTCTCTTGAGGCAGCCTATGTGTCCCTCAGAAAAAAAAAAAAAAGAGAAGAAAAATAAATTAAAAAAGAGAAAAAAATACCATGACAGGGAACCCCAACGTATCCATTAATAAATTATGTCATTTTGCAGGTTTCTGAAGACAGTGGCAATTACAGAGCTACAGAGAAAGCATGCTCAGTTTCATTCCATTTCTCCCTCCATCCACTCCATCTCATCCATGATAACCATGTCCCTACCACTCATATCCATTATCGGGCCTCAAAAATCAGTTTTTTAGCATTTTCTTGTGTGCTACAGGATGTCTTGTAGCTGCTACAAGAAGATCCTTTAGCACTACAAGATCTCCTTAAATGCTATAGGAAAGGGGAACCCAATAAGAAACTCATCCTGCATGCCTATTCTAGGTTGATTAGGAACACTACATTTCATTAAACCACTCACCTATCACCCATGCACCCCTGATTCAAATAAAATAAAATAAGAAACATATCTAGCTCTACCTCATTCAAAAAACACAAGAAAATGTCAAAAAAAATACAATAAAAAAATGGATACATGTCCTCCATTACCACAACCCTTGACCACTCCATCAAATCTCTACGATCATCCTCCAACCCGTGCACCACTTTCCACCATCCCTCTAAAGAAACAACTTTGAAAAGGAATAAAATGGGGTTGCTACAGGATTCCCTGTAGCAGCTACACAATCTCCAGTAGAAGCTTGTGCCACTGCTACAAATAGCTTGAAGCTTAGTTTATCTTCCCAACCAGAGCAAGGAAGATTACCATCATACATGGGCACCGTTCTCTTCCTAGAAAGACTCCACAATAGTAGTAGCAGCAAAACGATATCCAGCGCCTGCACACATGAACAAGACAAGCAGTCAGCTGTATAGGAGCCAAAAGGAAAACACGTAAAGAGAGAAAGGAAGAACTTCCCTAAGTAGTAGCATAGAAGTCAACTACTCCAGCATGCACCAATCAGCAAAAGGTAGTCTCAAGTATGGTAACTTACTCATCTGTTCCCTAAGTACGATATGATGAAAAATGTGTAAATGTCGAAGAAAGGCCTTTTTTATAAGATGGACATGGCCAGTTAACTTGGCCACCCTTAGCTCATGATAAAAAAGTGATATTTCAGCCAGCATGCCACGTAAGGATGTCACATCAGTAGGAATCAATTAGAAAGGTGGTCGAAATCAGTTACGAGGGAGTGGGTGATGATTACGAGGAGCAAGTAAATGATCAACATTGGTGGGCCAACGGTCCCAAATAGGAAATATCGTATCACTTCCAACTAGCACAGCACTCCAAGCCTCAGCCATAAATAGCATAAAAACCATAAACTTTCATGCATTCTTTGCTCATTTCAAAGTCAAGGAGATAGGGACCATCTTTGGAAGCCATCGAAAAGGTTGAACCTTGCTCTTGCCCTCCTACAAAAGGAAACTACAAGAAGCTACAGGAACCACTGAAATTCCATAGGAAGTCTATAGGGGTGTGCCTAGGGTTAACTTGGCCATCAATTATCAAAATCCCAAGCATTATAGTGCGAATTAAGTGGTATATCTCTCCTCTATTCATTATTTTCATAACTAATACACTCTCCATTATCTTAGTAATTACAGTTAGCTTGGGAAGTAAAAAGAGTTTGGGAGTATAAAGGAAATATTTTGTCACTATAAGGAGTTTTATAAATTGCAGTCATCCATTATAAAGTTTAGCTCTCAGCTACCCTGAAATCCATACTGAAGCTATCCTACAAAAACTCCTCCATTTAGCTGAAACCAGAGAAGAAAATGGGAGTGGGATTCAATAGAGATAGTCCACAGATACATCAATAATTCACCTTCATCCCCTTGAGGTAGACAGCTTCAAGAGACATCACTAGTTAGGCTTCTTTGAGTTGCTCAAGGGATATGATGATGATATAACATGAGTTTTCCATGGAACTAAACCCTCAAGAAAGAACAAATTCTACCACTGCGGTAAGAGGGTTTTCCATTACCATCAATACTAAGTTAATCAGCAAAGTGACAACACTTCCTCTAGGGCTCAATTGGAGAAGGGAAGATAAGGCCAGCAACACCTTTGCTAAGAAAAATTTCTTCACTAATGATGAGAGACCAATTGAAGACAAAAATGGGGTCAGAAGGGAGAGTCTTCTCTATCCTTGGGATGAGGTAGCCTACCACATCCTTAAATACATTTCTTGTGAAGAGATACTGAGTGTAGTGTATGGCTACGAGTTCAGGTTTCTCCATGAATTGAGATTTTGAATCAGGTTGTGCATAGCCCAAAGATTAAGCATGCCCTATTTTCTCCTACAATCAATCATGGACATGAGCCAGAAGGTGAAAGAGGTAAACCAACAATAGTTATCACACCATTGTCTCATCAAGCTAATAGTAGAGGATGCTTTGAGTAAATCAAGAGTCCTTGTCCTCTGGTACACATTCATATATATGGACAGAGAAGCATTCCTAGACACCCAAGTCCTTGCACTTGGTGAGAATCCATCTTCAAGTGAAGAAGAAGGAGAAGAAGAAAAGGAAGAAGAAAAGAGATAAGAAGAGGAGCAACAAAAAGAGACCAGCCTTGAGAAGAACATTGCACTTGAAGGTGAGGAGATATCCCTAGATTAGGGAAGGTTGTCTCCTAAACCCATTGAAAAGGAGGCAGTTGTTTCC
The DNA here is from genome assembly GCA_000404065.3 of Pinus taeda. Lineage (NCBI taxonomy): Eukaryota > Viridiplantae > Streptophyta > Pinopsida > Pinales > Pinaceae > Pinus > Pinus taeda. The sequence continues at coordinate 1,246 of APFE030105711.1, read as the reverse complement.
TTGGCTACTTTGAGCACACCCATAAAATCCACACAAAAAATACAAAGACAAAGTCCCCTCTATTTCAAAACAAGAAGAAGCACTAGGATTAAGTAGGGGAAGCGACAAACCCCCACAAAACCCCTATTTTAATTGAAGAATCACCAACTAAACAATAGGAACTAGAATCCATGGGCATGAAGGTTGAGAAAGTCACATCACCAGGAGCAACCCCAAAGGCTCCCATTACCAATGTCAGGAAGCGTGTCACCAGGTCAACCTCAGCCAAGAAGCAAAAGGAACCTGCAACACTCCAACAGAAAGGAAAAGGCTTATTTCGAGATTCCAAAACAGTGTTACAGGAAACACTAGCAGTGCTATAGGAAAGGAAGAAAGTGCTACAAGAAGAGAAGCAGGGGAAACAAGGAGGCAAATAAGCAACACTGCAAGCACAAGAGGAGGTAACCTCTCCAAAGACAGTTTAGGGATATTTTATAGAGCTACAAGAGGCTAGTCCATAGCCCAATTTTAGCTCCTACTACAAGTTTATTAAAGGAGGCGGAGTTCTCACGGAAATTTGCAATCCCTCTCTTCTTTGAACTTGAAAAAGAAAGAGGAAGGACACATTGATGGATGCATATTGCTAAATAAAAGAAAGTAGAAGATGTGGACCTTATGGAAGAAAAAATCCTAGAGATGGGCAAGGAGTTGAGTGAATTGAGAGATAAATAATACACCATGAAAACACAGTTGTAGGAAAAAAACACATGGTTAAGGAGGAAATTACAAGAAAAGGGGACCCAATTGGCCACTGTTGCGAAGGTAAATCCCCTCTGCGGACAGAGGCGATCCCACTAGCCCCACAGGGGTCTAGCAACAATCATACACGTTGCATGCAAGTTCCTAATTGTACAATTTAGAAGTCGATCAGGAAGACCAACCTGAGATCCAACGCTATTTGCTGTGGGAGAAGTGTCGCTCCTGTCCTCTAGCTATGGCCGGTCACTATCCTTGCGCTCCATGCATGGACACCTGCACAAATGAAGAACAGCCCAAAACAAGCGTAAAATCCAAAATAGTACAATTATATATCAGTCAAGTAGGATATAATTCAAATATTACCAGTAGAACATGTGAATGGAACCATAATAACAGTCGCTTATCATTCAATAGAAAAGAGAGAAGAATTAAAACCACTTAAGGCTTGACGCTGCAAATCTCCTCTAGCTGGGTCAGCAGTCTGACATGTCTTGCAAAGTCACTTTCT
>APFE030105706.1:64438-77189 GCA_000404065.3 Pinus taeda | reverse complement strand
GAGGAGGAGTCAGTAGAAATGAGCAGGACGAAAGAATTACTAATGGGTGGAAAACAATTTTTGAAGTAGATTGATGAAAGTGAAGTGAACTATGCTATTGTGAGGATGGCCAAGATAGTGTTGTTGCGCAAAGAAATGTTTGTTTTGCCTGTGAAAATTCATAAAATACTGCAGGAGTTGATGATTTGCAAAACAAGTTGCCTCCCAAAAGAAGCATCAGTCATCATATCGACTTTATACTTGGAGAAATTCTACCAAATAAGGCACCATATTGGCTGGGCCCCAGAGATAATGAGGAGATCAAAAAACAAGTGCAAGAGTTGCTAGATAAAGGGCTAATAAGGAAGAGTTTGAGCACTCGCACAGTACCAACAGTTCTCGCTCTAAAGAAAGGAGGAGAATGGCGAATGTGCATAGGTTCAAGGGCCATTGATAAGATCACCATTAGGTACAGATTTCCACTAACATGGATGAACGATATGATGGACTGTGTAAGTAAGGCAGCATATTTCACAAAGATTAATCTCAAGAGTGGCTATCATCAGATCTGGATCAGGGAAGGAGATGAGAGGAAGACAGTCGTCAAGATCAATGAAGGGTTGTACAAGTGGCTAGTCATGGTATTCAGTTTGAGTAGTGCCCCTAGTACTTTTATGTGACTAATGAACAAAATGTTGAAAGAGTTCATCGAAAAGTTTGTAATAATGTATATTGATGACATATTAATTTTCAACAAGACTAAGGAGGAACACTTTCGACATGTACGAAGTGTGCTAGAGAAGTTGCAGCAGAATAAGTTGTTGATAAATTTGAAAAAATGTACTTTACTACAATGAGAACTGGTTTATCTGGGCTTTTTAATTGCAGAAAACAAATTGAAGATGGACCCAGAAAAGATTGTAGTAATCATTAACTAGCCATCCTCAAAAAGCATGTTTGAGGTACGTAGTTTTCATGGGCTAAAGAGTTTTTATCGCAAATTTATAAGAAATTTAAATGAAATCTATGCGCCAGTGTTGGACACTATAAAAAAGGCAATTCAACCTTTTTGTTGGATCGAGGCAACAGAGAAAAGATTTTAGCTCCTAAAGAAGAAAATTACAGAAAGGTCAATTTTAAGGTTAACAGATTTTAATAAGCTTTTCCAGGTTCACTACGATGCAAGTGGTATAGCTATTAGAGCTATACTCATTCAAGAAGACAAAATTGTTTCATTTTTCAGTGAGAAGTTGAAAGAGAGTAGGAAGAAGTATTCATCCTATGACAAGGAATTCTATGCTACCGTCCAAGCACTAAAGAATTGGAGATACTATCTGCTGGGGAGTGAATTTTTGTTATTTTTTGATAATTCTATGTTGCATTAGCGATGCAACAGCATAAACTGAACCACAAGCATGCCAAGTGGGTCAAATATTTGCAGAGTTTCACCTTTAGGTTGAAACACATCAGTTGGCAAGCCAACAAGGTGGCAGATGCGTTGAGCAAAAGAGCCTTTCTCTTACAGGAAAGTACAATACAAGTGTTGGGCTTCGAGAATTTGAAAGACTTGTATCAGACTAATACAGATTTCAAAGAGGCTTATGAAGCCTATCAGAATCTGTTGCTAAGAAACAATAGTCCATGGTTGGACTACAATATATAGGAGGAGCTATTGTTTAAAGGGGGACAGTTATGTATTCCTAATTCGATGAGAGGAAATATCATTCGATAGAAGCATAGGGTCTCGCTAGACATTTTGGTATAGACAAAACTTTAGATCAGCTCAGACACTTTTATTACTAGCCAAAAATGTGAAGGGATGTGCAACGATATGTGAGTAGGTGTAAAGTCTGCCAATTCAGGAAAGGACACAGTCAAAACACCAGACTTTACGCATCACTTCCTATTCCAGGTAGACCATGGGACTCAGTCAGCATTGACTTTGTCTTGGGACTGCTTAGGATGCAACGAGGTTATGACACTGTGATGGTGGTGGTAGAGAGGTTTTCGAAAATGGCACATTTCATCCCTTGTCGAAAAACTAGTGATGTCACTCATGTAGCTCAGATGTTCTTCACTGAGATTGTTAGATTACATGGCCTACCTAGATCTATTATTTCTGATAGGGACGTGGAATTCATGGGACACTTTTGGCACACCCTGTGGAAGAAGTTAGATACACAATTGAACTTCAGCTCTGCATATCATCCGCAGACTGACGACCAAATGAAACTGGTGAACAGGAGTTTGGGGAACATGCTACGGAGCCTGACTAGAGAAAATTCACGGCTATGGGATTGTATGCTTACTCAAGAAGAATTCACTTATAACAATTCATTGAGCCACAACATCAAGCACAGTCCATTCCCGATCCTGTATGTCATGAATCCTCGCAGAGTACATGAGTTGCGGGATCTAGGAAAACTGGAGAAGAGAAGTGCTGATGGGGACGATTTTTCCAAAGTTATGAATGATCTACACGAGCAAGTGAAATCAAAGTTTCAGGAAAACATTCAGAAATACAAATAGAAGGCATATTTAAAGCAACGATAAGTGCAATTCAATATAGAGGATGAAGTCCCTGCACACTTATGCAAAGAACGGTTTCCTAAGAGCAAATATAACAAGCTGAAATTTAAGAAGATTGGTCCCTGTAAAATTATGCATAAATTCTTAGCTAATGCTTACGGAATATAGCTGTCACCAGATATAGGCATATCGCATATTTTCAACGTTGTAGACCTGTTCCCATATACTACCAACCCTAAAGATGATAGTGTGGTACAGCTAGAATGGGACACCCAGTTTGAAAGAAATTCTTGGATGAGGCAAATGCCTTCGGCTCAACCCCATGAGATTGAGAAGACTCTCGACACACAGGTGGCCAAGTGAACTTGTAGGAAGAAGTATCTATGATACCTCATCAAGTGGAATAACTTTCCTATCGAGGAAATTTTGTGGCTCAACGTGGCACAAATACAGAAGGCAGGTTATTCTGTGGAGGAGCTCATGGAAAGGAGCCATGACATTTTATCACCCCGAGAGCCTGATGAAGGAGCATCTAGATGATGAGGGTCATCATGATAGAAGGTCATTTGGTCTCTGAGAGGACTGAGGAGGAAATAGCAAGTGGACACTTTAATTTCATTTCTTTTGTGATTATTTTAATTTCGTAGAGAAACAACATTTAGTAAGATAAAAGTCGAAAATTAAACAAACTGTTGTAGTTAAATATTTTCATTTTTCATGTTAACTTTTACAGATCATAGCGTAGGGAAATAAGAAGTTTTAGAACTGAAAATGAACTGTCAAAATGTAACTAACAGAAGTTAAGAGAAGCTGTTTCTAGGAAATTATTGAAAAGGAGATAGAATGCATTGTAACAGGTTCAACCTTTTTAGAAGGAGAAATAATGACAAAACATCTCTGAGCACACAAGTTACATTTTAGCATCCCACAATTGTCTATCTATAGGTTGTTGAGTTACTTGAAATAGTGAGAGCAAATCATTTTGTATCTATTATACAAAGCATATATACTGTTCTATTTTTATTGACTAAACAAGCCGACAAATCAACAGAATCTTGCATGTATAGACATGGAAGAAACTACAAGGATGAGGCTACATAGTCCCAAAACTATTGAATCGAAAGAGCGAAAGAAGTTCCTCGATAATACACAAATTCTGAACCACAAGGAAAAATATCAATATAACATGTATTCCTGAAGACAAAATCCATTCTTTTATTCACAAGAGTAATCATAAATCTTTGTCAATATATATTATAGTCAATAGAAAGAAACATAACGCTATACAAGTCAAATGAGAATGTAATCAACCACGGGTTGAGAAACCCTAATTGATAAAACCCTACAGTGACAACCCAAAACTGTAATAATCCAAGTCTAAGGACATAGCTACATTACACCGGGTAGACAAATGTCTCCATGCCCAAAAGACTAGCCCAACCATACTCAACGCCAGCGAGGGAGGCAAGCAAGTAAACAAGATTAATAGGGAACAACCCTACCCGGGTCTAGCTAGCATGCCGCATAGCTGAAGCCAAGATCTCCAGGACGAACCCACCTGCAAAAAAATCACCAACAACAAAGTGTGAACATTACATGATAGGAATAGAAGAATCGGGGAACGAAAATATGGAAACATAGGGTTCAAGCTTACCAGTGCGAAGACAGAGCACCGAGATTGCAGTCACCAAGGGTCCCTCTACTCACAAAGGAGCAAGTGAGTCAGACAACTGCGTAAAAAGGGGAGAAGAATGGTGTCATAGAACGAGACCTTAGCTTTGCCATTGAAGAAGAAACCGAAGCCGAAGACCCCTGAGACCACATCTTGCCAATGAAATAGAGCAATATGGCCAGTGAACTTTGAGAAAAGTTGACTCAAAGAAAACAAGAAAAGAATAGCCACATAGTCTAGCAAACTAACCAAATGAGACCATACACACAAAGAAATTCACAATATTTTCAAATAAGCAAGTTTACATAATATAACATAGTATATTCGAGCACCGAGGCAGAATAACAAGAGAAACGTTGTATCGAACAAGTGTATCTTACCCAACAATGAAGCTGAACAGATCTCCAAGTCGAGACTGAACCAAAGTAACAGAAGTAGCATACCATACAAGAAATCACACCAGAACGACCACACAGTAAAACCCTCCACCTCCAACAAAATGACGAGAAAATGACTAGGAGAATAGGGTTTGTGGATCATTTACCAAAGTGGGAGTGAGAGTACCGAGGAGTGGACACATGTCCAAGATCTAATGGTGCTAGTACAAGCCATAAATACTGGGAGCAAAAATATCTATTAAATCATTGTAATCAACAGTCGAATAAACTAATCAGACAATTAATCACAATTTTAATCATTTCAATTAATTTTTATCCATTCATTAAGGTTGGTAAGTGTAACAAGGGGTTGGACCCATCAAGTCATTTTCCTATGAAGGTTCACAATGAAAAATAATTGCAAAATGTTTAAAAATCATGGTAGCAGAAAGATGTTGTCAATCACATTTTAATTTTAAATGGTTTTCCTACAAAGCTTAACAATGAAAAATCATTGCAAAAATGTTTTAAAATCACTGTAGAAGAAGGATAGTATCAATCGCAGATGACGATGAGGGCCTAGAGATGAGAAGGTATATATAAATATGGGAAAGTGTAATCTATTTAACCTTGTCTTAGGAGGAGAAAGACAAGTCCATTTAGATAAGACCATTTTGATCAATAACATAACCCATTTCCATTCTTGATAAAGGATGTGAACTACTATTTTCGTTATGGTTTCCGATGATTGGATAAGAAGGCCATGAAATAGAAGTTAATATCCTTGTGTATACTTAAACAAGAAAAATAATATTTAGGATAAAATTATTCCCTTAATCTATTATATCTTTGATTCCAAATGTTTAGACATAAATGAATAGTAGTCGTGATTTTTACTAATTTATATTTTGTTTTGATTGAGGAATATTTTTGTAGATTATGCTTTTTTAACTCAATTATTATTGTCCTTAAATCCAATTGGCCCATTTATTTCTTGAATATATATCTCCCAATGGTTCTTAGATTGATTTCATGGTTGCCCATCTTGAGGTTTCATGCAAAATAAACTTCCTCCATGTTCTATTATGAGTTGTTTGAACTATAGATTTCAATTTTTTCTAGTATAATGTGCTTCAAATAGGGTTTTCAATTTGGTCATGTATTATTGTGTAAAAGCACATTTCATTTCATCTTAACGAATGTTGAGATAGGTGAAGTGTAATAACTGTGTATATTGAAAAAACATAGTAGCCATGCTTATATGTATTTGACTCTGGCACACGTGAATATAAAGATTTCAAATTTTAATTAACACCACATAAACATAAAGATTGAAACCCATTCTAATATTATTCGACTCAGCCACACATGAATATAAAGATTTAAAATTTTAATTAACACCACATAAACATAAGGATTCAAACCATATTTAATAGTCCTATTCAATATTTGTTAAAAACTATACAATTTTTTTTTTTAAATCAACAAGAGATGGTAGAGATTTAACAGATGAAAAAGTGTGGCTAACAATTCACTCGAGACTTTGCATACACATTATAACCCAAGAAAATGAATTTTCTTCTAACAAATTTATCTTCATATTTTCCATAGGAGCATGTTATGATATATGCATAAAAAGCAATATCAAACCATAAATTCTTCTATTCTACCAGGCTAGCTAAAAAATCTATTCAACGACCTAATTATCTTTCAAAATTATTCTCTAGAGCATGATAGAATTATAATATCTATATTTATTGCAATATTCCAGATCTCTTCAACTCACAAACAACATAAAACTAAAATTCATGGAAAACCTAAATGCTTATAGAAAGTAAAAATGTGATAGAATATTGTTTTCTGTTGATAACATCAAATGTATCCAAATTAAAAACAACCAAAAATTATATATGAAGGAATAGAAAATATAAAAACCTGTTGTGATACAAAGAAATATTTTCAAATTAAAAGAACATGAGAAATATTATAAAACAGTATGTATATATATATTTCACGATGAATGAAAGAACCCAAAATGTTTATGCCACTTTTGAGAAGAAAACTCAAAAACCCATAATGGAATACTCATATCAATACTTACTATCAATAAATAAAGTGATGCTTTGTAGTGGTATGATTGTTAATTGCAATTTGACAGTAACAAACAAAAGGAAAAAATGGAAATCAAAATGAAAACCCAAATGGTTAGGTAAACTATTTATATTCTGCAATTCTATGGAGATGCTTGTTTTCTGTATACCTATTGAATTTATTTGTTTGTGGGAATTTTGTCATGTTATTTTAAATATATGAACAAATTATTATTATTTATTTGGATCCTTTATATAATTATATAGAATAAACAAAAAATTTATGTTCAAACATGAAAATATGTCATCCTCTAATTGCATAATAAGGATAAAGACTTGGATAAGTTTTTGGTGGGTAATAATGATTAATAAGTTTGCACATTCACACTTGTACTCCTAAATGTTAAAGATTTGAAGAACATGTAAATAATGGTAGCGCATAACTCCATGTAGGTATATTTATCTCCATCTTGTTTCTATTCACTTTTTATCCAAATACTTTCTTTAATTATGGTGGGAAATGGTAAATATCATATGCTATTTATGACGTATGAGATATTCTTTAAAATCAATTAATATATTATGAAAATACTGAGAGACGAGTGGAGAGTAGAACACTCTGTTGAGTATATTGTTGGAGCCCTGAGGTGTCTTCCTTGGTATATTAATATTACGAATTCACATATATCCCATATCATTTTACTTGGTGAAGAAAAAATTGTCGAGCCGCATAGTAGGAATTGTGTTACATTTTAATAGGGTTTTGTTTCTTAAAATAAAGGTCAATAAAGAAACGCTTGATGCAGTGAAACAAAGGAGTCCAAGTAATTGTTCTTGACCTCGATCAATGGTGTAATTCTTCCTTTAATCATATGAATAGATTGAACTCACTAAACGTATTCAGGGCTAAGTGTTATTTAGGACAAGTTGTAGTCAACTGGGGATGGATAAGAAAGTGGGTCGAAAACTCTGACTTCAATTAGAGCCCCCCAAATTCTCTCCAAACTTGAAGTCAAGTCATTCAAAGTTAACCCTAGTAGTTATAGTTAGAGCTTGATGTACTCAAAGGCTACAGATGGATAAGAGAAGTAGGGAATATGGGAAACCCCAATCCCTGAATTGTCTTTGTTCAATAAGTGGAAACTTCCCTCGCTTGTTAGACTTTCAACATAGCTTATTTTGGAGTCATCTAAGGTGTCAAATCCAACATGTGACGAATGAAGTAAGATTTTACTTCATGATAGGAGGGCCTCATGGGAAATATTGATCTCTGAATTCATGTAAAAGAAACGAGCCCACTTAGAGAACGTAGAATCACTAATTCCATGGCGCAATGTGAGGTCCCAAGAGATTTGCACATGGTCAATCTATTATTGTGTCAAAATTCTATTAAATCTGATCTGTGTCTTAATTATGGGCTGATATAGGGTCGACTGACTAAAAAGAAGGATTACGTTTTAGAGATAGAGTAAAGAGTAGAGAACCTTCTTCCACTATGTCTAGTGGTATCGAATCTTGTGCACCTCCTCACTAGAGATCTAAGTACAAACAAGATTTGTTTGCTCTAAAGGAGGAATATTAGAGTGGTATATTTTCATCCCGTGAATACGAATTTTTGAAAATAGAATGTTGGGATATAAAGTGAACTAAACATGGCGTGAGCCAGAGCATAGTGAAAAGATGGAGGATATCGAAGAATACTTTTTGCGGAGGAAATAGTGGAGATAAGGAACAATAGAGTACTCCTCATAAAGTAAGAAAAGAATAAAAGACTGGAAGTAAACATAAAGCACTAAAAGTAGTAGTAGTACCCATTCAAGTGAGGTAGATGGTATTTTTATGTTTTTGAATTGATACATGAAGTAATTTTTTTATTACAAGTGAAAAGGGAGAAGGTTGGTAGAAACTATTTCAATAGTTAAGAGGGAGTAATCAAAGCTACAAGAAGGAGGAGTTTGTGACTGAACCTTGCCAATAAAATAAAATTCCTAAAGAGGAGGGACACATCATAAGTTATCAAAGGAGAAAGAGAAAAGTTTGAAGTATCCTAATATTTTAAACAGTTTAGGGGTATGAGTTCTCAACAATATGTTCTAGTGTATAGAACTAGAAGGAGGACCACTTTAAGCTATGCTTCAGTGGAAGTTGTCACAGGCAGTGCCACAATTTTGATTGTGGATATAATTTCGAAGAAAAGTATGATACCAAGAGAAGGACTTCGTATAGGTGACAAGTGAATAAATTCTTATATTGATGGAGAAGGCTTGTTTCTTCTCACAAATGGACAAAGGGATTCCACATAATGAGGGATTCAAAACAACTACTGATGGCCATGAGAAAGGTTCAAAGGGAAGTAATGGTGGGACGAAAAAGGATGCCAACGCGGTCAACATGAGTATGCTAAATGAGGATGAATTTTATAAGGAAATGGATAAGATTGAGGCATGGCATAATGTGCTAATTTAATTGTTACAAAAATAATGGGAAGACCAATGAAATGGCTAAGTTTTAAGGAAGAAAATAGTGAAGTGGACTCTACTACAAAAGAGGCTAAACAATAATTTTTAAGAGGGAAGAACAGAGGAGAACAAAGTATGAAGGAAGTGTTTACCCATATCAACCATAACAAGAAAAAATCCTGGGTGATGATGATGATTATGATGATGAGAAGAGACTGGTGAAAAGTCTCATAAATTGAGTAAAAAGTCCAAAAATGAAGGAGAAGCTTATGATGGGGAATGAGACTAGAAAGGCTTGTGTTTTTTAATCTAATAAATTGCGTGTGGATGTAGGTCTTGCACGTAAGGAAGGTGAAAAACCACTAAAGGTTTTTGTAATGAAGCGGAATAAGATGAATCTACCCCTAAGAGACATAGAAAAAAAGGAAAAATAAACTAGTGAAAGGAAGGGAAATGAATGTGAGGTGGTGAAGGAGAGTGTCATTCCAACTTAAAATATATAGGATGGAACTATAGATGGAAAGGTAACATGTTTTCCTTTGGGGAATAAAATTTTATTGAATAATTTTAAAGGTGCATCGGTAGGTGGAGAATTTGGAGAGGTTGTCCCAAAGGAGGAAAGTGTTGAGATGGATTTAAGGAAGCAAGAGAATGAAGAAGAAAATTTACCTGCCAAAATCCATCAAATCAGGTCCAACCATAAAGAAAAGGGAACTATGCCTCCAACCAAAATAAAGTTTTTCAGTGAGGATAACCATATAAAAGGTGAAGGAGAGCTTCCTAAGGCTATTCAAAATGGAAGTAGAGATAAAAAATTTATCCTTGGAGGTACCAAAACTGAGGATAAAGAACAACATTTAGATATTTTGTTGTCATAATATGAAAGTGAATTACAATTCATAATGGACTGGTTGGATATTTCCAAAGTTGAGGAAGATTGCATGAGGAATATAACCATCAAAATATGAGAGGCTGAGGTTCCCAAGAAATTTATTTATTTTTTATAATTTTTATTGTGAAAATTTTCTCCAGAGTGTAGAGCTTGCAAAAAAGGAGCAACAAGTGTTTCTGAAGGAAGATGAGGAAAGAAGAGAAGTGTGGAGGAAGTTTTGTAATTCCATATTTGAAGAAGATATACATGTTCCACTGGGATACAACTAAGGAGGATCGGAAAAACAATTTGAAAGTATTTGAGATTGTGCTAAAGGTGTTTTAATCATCAAAGCATGTGGAGTCCTAAAAACATAAGTGAAATTCCGCATTGAAAAAAGCATAAAGGCTGCTAAAGAAGAAGGGATACATCGATGTAAGACATTGAGGAAGCCTGAATGGAAGAGTGCATGATTCTAGTGGAATTTTCACAAGAAGAGTATTTCGAGGAAATGAATTCCTAAAGAACCGTAAATTATAATGTTGAAATTAAAAATGACCTAAATTTTTTAGCAACATGTGGAGAAACAAAACACAATAGTAGATTAGGTGAATTATCAAGTAGTGATGTCCGAGAGGGAAGTCATGATATTTTGCAACCATGGAGGAAAGGAGGTAGAAAGAAAAAAAATGTGGTTGGATATGGAAGATTTCGTTAGGACAATAAGGACGAAGGAACAAAATAGGTTATGGGACACTCGAACTCAGAAGGTGACAACAACAATCCAACAAGATAAACATGGTGGGAAATTACAAAACCAAGAATGGGAACCTGGTGGATTTGCAAACAAAAATAATTTGACCAAGAGGTAAAAAATGTTCTTGCTTGGAGAGTTTGATGCAGGACAATCACCTTGCACAAAACTTATTTTATCTAAACCCCAAGAGTGTAGTGTAGATTTTTGAATGGGAGAGGAAACTCCCTAAAAATTATAAATTATATAATTATGAATTATAGGATTTCTGAGGTAATTCCATTTATCTTTATTGTAATAATTCTATGGAAAAATAGGACCTTAGACTCGTTTAGGAAACATGGTATTCTTCCCAAGCCGGCATATGTAACAATAACAAGGTTTTAGAAAAGTTGTGCATTTGTTTTAGGAGTGGAAAAATGTCCCATTTTTGTTATTCCATTGAGATGTTTTCTGAGCCAATAATATTGTGTATGAGAATGTATGTATAGTAGTGTTAAATAAATCTCAAAGAAATTTAATAGTAGTGATATAGATGGTATGATTCGAGAAGACTTGGGCAAGTGAACCACTGTAATATCCCTGTGAATATGTTATTTCAATTATAAATAGTAATTTGGGTAAATATTGTATAATTTGTGGTGTTTTGAAACCTATCTGAAATCATGTCCATACCTGTCCATGGGGTTGTATAGTTCTTCATTAAAACCAACTAATATATTGTAAGAATACTAAGAGTAGAGCGATGAGTGGAACACTCTATTGAGTATATTTTTTGAGGATTGGGGTGTCTTCTTTGTCACATTATTATCGATACTTCATGTAGATCCCTTTTAATTTCATTGGCTGAAGAAAAAATCATTGATCAACATAGTAGGCATTGTGTTTCATTTTAATAGGAACTCATTGGTTAAAACAAAGACAAGTGAGCAAACCCATCACATAGTGAAATATAAGAGTCTGGGTAATTGGTTTTGAGCTCAATCAATGGTATAACTCATCCATTAGAGGCAATTTCATCCTAAAGGTGCCCATGAAATTTTGTTGTAATTTCGATGTCACAGTACAAAAAACAAATCAAAATCCTCTAAATGTAAGAAGAGGTACATGTAAATATTTTGGAGGGAAATGAAGAAAAATATTTTTTTATTAATTGTATTTTTTTCTTATCTCCTTAGATGTTTACTCAAATTTCATGTGTAGACACTCATTTTATTCGGAGCTAAATTCCACATCCAAAATTTACTTGTTATGCATACTCTTGAAAATAGCTACATTAATAAAAAATGAAGATACATTAAAAAACATTTTCAACACACCTTTTCAATGTATCATTATTTCTTATCAATGTGGGTCTTCTAAAAAGTATGCATAACTAGTAGTAATTGGATGTGGAATTCAGTTCCTCATCCAAGGAGAATCTACAGTTGGAATGTGAGTGAACATAGAAGGAGATAATCCAAAAGTACAATTAAAAAAATCAATTTTCTTCGTTTTGCTCTAAAATTAGATACACTTATTTTAATATTTTAACTGTTACTTTAATATTTTTCCTTAGCAGGCCACGTTTAAGCTGAAATTTTCCTCTAACACTCCAAGCACCTGAATAGAGTGAAGTCATGAAAGGTACTTAGGGCTAATGATTAGTCAGGATAAGTGGTAGTTGATTTGTATATGGTTAGGAAAATGGGTTTGATACCTCGACGTCAAGTACAGATAAACAATTCTTGACCCCAGCCTTGAAGTCAGGTTAGTTAGGCCCTACATCGTTCATTAAACTTGGACCTCAATGTACTCAGAGGCCAACGATGGAGAAGAGAATTAAGGAACAATGCAAACATCTACCCTTAAATTGTATTTATTCAATAAGTGGGACCCATTCCTCCATGGTCATGTCTCATCATAATTTAATTGAGAATCTTGTAAGGTGTCAGGCCCAATGATGTGATGAACAAAGTAAGATTTTACTTTATTCTAGGAGGGCCATATGTGAAATGTTCATTGATAATGTTATCACTCA
>APFE030105706.1:26532-58974 GCA_000404065.3 Pinus taeda | reverse complement strand
AAGACTGTTTATCCAAGGTTGCGGTATTTTGATTACCTGTTATGGAGCGATTAGTAATGGTGTACTGGTTGAATGGAAGCACACAGTGGATTGGAGCGACGTTGGGCAGTAACTTTCAGGGTGGTTGATGGTTTGGGTATGCACTGGTTGATTTTCTATGTACTGGCTGCATGCATGAGCCTTTTCAGAATAAGGGATGAAAATGGATTACACTTTGTTTTTTATGCAAAGTCAATTATTTAGTGGGTTTGTGACATGGATAGGTGTTGTGTCAGCAGGAATGACTTGACGTTTCTTTCGTTTCTAAGGAAGCAGTAAGTGGGTTTCATCACACCGCTTATTGGGGGGGGGGGGGGTTATTCAGGCTCATCTGCATGATACCATACGATGAGCGACGCATGGTGAGGGTACTGTTTGTAATACTGCTCGTGATCATGCACTAACGTTTGGTCGTGGACGTCTGTGCAATATGCATGATAGTCATTGGATCTGGGAGGCTTGATCGGATGGTTATCGGGGAAGTGAGGTGGCAGGAGTTTAATGAGGGTAGGCCCAACATAATTAAGGGTTTTTTAATTATATCGGGAGCAGTGGGATTGGTCAAGAAAGTTATTAATTAGCCGTGGGGGTTAATTAATCCTTGTATTTAATATGGTGGGGTCGGGGTTCTTAATTAGTTACAAGTTAACTAATTAATTGCATTTTAGGAATGTATTATGGTTATGTCTAACTGAGGGGTGGGATATATAATATTTCAGGGTTTTTACATAGTTAAAGTAATACGGGAGTAGGTAAATTTGTATAAGGGAATTACTTAATAATATAAATTAGTAGTTACTATGACATTGAATGGAAAAAGAACTAAGTCTAAAATATTTTCATGTGTATATTTAAACTTAGGCTAAGCGAAAAATGAGGGTTTTTATGGACATTATTTTAATTTCCCTGAGTAAAATAGGGTTTTACTTAGGAAAAGATTTATTAGGGAAATGGAAAACTTATGAAGGGGGTGAATAGTGAAGAAGGGGTTTAAGTACTTAAGGTATTATAAATTATTCGGCCGAGGGTCCAATCCCTCCAATAGTTAGAGAAATGCTCTGAGCCCCTCTAACTTTGGTTATTACCTTTAGCACCTAGGGGAAATTAGTGAAACTTAAGGGGAAAATGGATAGGGAAATTAATTATTTTGACTTTGTTTGTTTGATGTGTTCTCTCCAGTGTAAGTTGTGCTTTGTTGAAGTGATGAAAACCAAAGATTTAAACATTAAACTTAACCATTCACCACACATTTATTCTGCAACCATCATCTACTTACCCTACCTACTTTATCCTAGCATTTTCACTTCTTTATTAGGGTACACCTAAACTTGCAAACCCTTATGACATTTTATTTTCTTTTACATATAGCAGTCTATCTAAGTCTATAATTATTACATCCAAGGGCTTAGATTAAACTGTTGAACTCCTTTTATTCACTCTACCTATCTACTCATCTGCCAAGATTAAACAGTTTGGTCAAATTTTATTCTCTATATTTAAAAAATGAATTTGAAAACATGGAATAACCAAGATTAAGCTATCTTGTTTACATGGATTGTGGCATAGATGACAAGTTGCACACAATCTTTATTATGCATAAAGTAAATAGTAGTGGCATTTGGGTTTGCACACTTTCATGGTCTTTTTATTTTTGTTGGGGTTCATTTTATTTTTTGACCTTTTCTTTATTCTTTTTACCCTTTTATTCTTTTTCTAGGGCATACCCTCTTTACATTTTTTAATTTTTTTATTTTTTACAAACATGGAAAACATTTTCATAAGCAAAGGTATGTACATGTTTCAGAACTAAATCAAGTCAATCATGATATATGACACCTATTGGTATAGGAGCCTAACAAATAAGTTGATGTAAAATAAAGGAGTCAGTTCAGATCCCTGAGCTTAAGTTGATTGTGGAACCCCAGAATATTCTGGGATTCAATAAACATGGGCAAGGTTAACTATTTGACACAATGCATTTCCATCAAATCCTAGAATATTATGACAATCTATAATAAAGATAACGATTTTCGACTCTAATATGGTGGCAAGGCTAACGCCACAACAAAATGCGGGACCTAAAGTTTTTGCCACATGGTCAAACTGTTAGGATGCCAAGATTCTATGAAAATTGAGCTAGTTATTAATCATGGGAAAATATAGGGTCATCCAATTGAAATCAAGGATTAATGTTTTAGAGATTGTGTAAATAAGAAAGAACACGTGTCACTTGCGTCACAAACTCCTAAATTGGGTCTATAGAGATTGATAGGTGTGTTAGCAATATGAATAGAGATGAGGGGTGGAAGATAAACAGGGGTTTGATTCCTACCCTTTCTTAATCATATCTTCTTTCATGAATAGCCAACCGACCATGTCTTCTTTTGTGGTACAATTTATTTTCTTATTTTTGTATTACCCCTCTATTATTACGGAAATATCTTTTTTATTTCTTTTATAGTTTAGTATTCTTAGTATGTTGGCTAGTAAGCCATCATAAATTGGATTTTTAAATAAGGATGTATTAAATAATTAATTTTGAGGAATAAAGTTGGAAAATGATGGGAAAGAGATTTGTATAAATTTGTATAGGAGATACTTGCCAAATCTAAAAAATATTCAGATTATGATAGATTCCTTAAAAAATACTCAACTGGAGAGAAATATTTAGGAAATATTTGTGGGAGAAAAAAAAAATTATTTAAAGGAAGAAAAAAGAAGAAGAAACAACCTAGGCTAATTGGTTGGTAGAACCCTGAAAGGCATGACACTATGAAGGAAAAATCTGCTAGAAATTAATGTATAGAATACATGATCAGAATCATGAAGACCTAGTTGATTCCAAGAAAGATACCTCTGCTGCGGTGAGCTAGAGGTTGTTGGTTCATGGTCGGTAGGAGAGAAAATTTCCCAAGAGATTTTTCCTCTTAACTTTTCGGTTAGAGGTTTTCTTTCTAATTGTATCTACTATGGTTAATATATATGTTAATATTATTGTTCTGTTTTACATAAAGGAGAAAAAAACTATGGTCATGCTATTTATGAAGATTTCAAAATTGTGCTAGAAGGCATTATATTCCCCGTTGACATGATTAATTATCTGTATATGGAAAGGTTGAAAAATTGATGAATCTATTTTGAAATGTCGATTTTGGAAACTAAAATTAAATAATTACATGCATAGGAAATTAAAAAAAAAAAATTAGAATGGAATAAATTGTGGCAGAACTTTGGGTATAAGGTTATGGATGTATGAAGTGGATACCTATAGCATGTAGTCATCAATTATCCAATCCGATTTAATGTACCGTTTATCACATTACGTTGGGTTGATTGATGGAAAATTTTGAAAAAGTTAGTGATTAGTTATATAATATGATTCAAGTTACTGATATGTACCTTTAGGTCTAGATAATCAATGGAAGGGATTGAGGACATAATTGTTGAGAAGAAATAAAGTTACAAAATTGGAATGTAGCTAAGATCATTAGAAGAGTTGTGTAATGAGGTGCGATGCTTGGTTCTTAAATGTAAATAGATTGGGATTGTTAATTTTGGTGGTTAGAATTATATTAATAATTGATTCGATAATATCCCTTATGTTTAGTATGCAACGAGTAAAATTATTTATGCGACTTTACTGAGACTCGATTTTTGAGAGCAAGACTCTTTCGATAACTCTTCCGTGACTAGTCATAGTATAATTGGGTAAAACGAGATTAGTGTTAAAATGTTGGAAATAGGTAAGGGTAAGACTTGTATGTAAGGGAAACCTTATGCTAGAAATTCATTGGACTCAAGAAGTTGTGGTGGTTCATCACTAGTAAAACACTACTATGGTGAAAGTAAAACTACAATACTAGAAACAATTTAAAATAGCTAAACAAATTAACTTTTATTGGCCCTATAAATATGGAAATGGTTTCACAATTACAGTCAGCAGGTAATATGTATAATGAAATATAATTCACTAAGGTAGGAATCCTTAATATTCGGATGGTAATGACTGTGCACGATGTCCAACACTGAGAATAAAAGGAGAAATTCGAAACAAAAGTTAGAAAATAATTCAAATAATTACACACTATATGCCTGAAGATCCCAATTTTGTGAAAACCTGAAATGACAGTACGTGCATGCACAAAATGTTGGGTGCAGATAATGTGTCTTTTAGAATTGCTAAATTCCTCATATTAATTAGCAACTTGGGAAAGTCTTTTTGTTTCAAGAGTGTACACAATATGTGTAAGTGACGGAAATCATTATATCTATAAAGAGTAATGCCTTAATGTATCTTATTAATTTGAATACAAGAGTAAACGAATCAAACTATAAACATTAAGCTTGTAACTTCAAGGAAATTAACCTATTCAAATACAAAAACTCAATCTTAATGAAAACCAAAACTCAATCTGAATTAAGAGGTTCTAATTGCAATTACATCAACCGAGTGCACCGTAGCAATAACAGAGCTCTTTTAGCTAAATCTAAATTTCTGCATAAAAGGGATAAACCAGATTTAACCACTAACACTTTGGCTTTTAATTAACAAGAATTGATTCTTACCTAACAATGAAATCAATTGAGAACATAAATAGATGAAATCAATCAACAGAAATGAATGACAAACTCAACACTGATGAAAGTAGATCAATTATAATGCTATAAAAGATAGTAATTAAATTTGCAGTAAAAGAAAAGTGAAAATATAGCACAGGGAACAACAGTGAAATCCAGTAGTGCCTGGGCCCAAGCCACCAGTAATTACTGCTTAATTACTTCACAATATCGCGAATGAACAACAACAATAATTATATATTATTCACCAAATCCAAATGTCGTTACAACACGATGTGTTCCTTATAATAACACTCTATATCTCAGAATTACAATTGAACAAAAAGGCGAAAGTTAAGCTCCTACATTCTATTCGTATTTATCCTCTTATAGTCAAGGAGGAAAAGAAATAAGTGTGATTCCTCAGGATCAGGAGATCCTGAAGAATTCGCAACTAAATGCTATGATCAAACAATCTTCCATCTTGTGCTGATCCTCCTGATTCGCTTCTTGATTTGACCACACAATACACACTCTTTTCTCCATGTTTAGCCTTTTCTGTTCAATAGTTTGAACAATAGCTATTCCATTTGCTAATTTTTGCATAAAAAACAATGAAGCTTGGTTTTGACAGCCAAATCGTATCAAAAGAAGTTTCATCAACTTTCTATCGAAATCTCATCAAAACCTTATTATATCATGGCACAAATGCATAAAAAGGAGGAAAGAGATATTGTAATCAAGAGTAAATTTATACCTATTGCACTGCCCAACATACATGCCTACTTAACTTGTCTCATGCCCTCATGGAAAGTAAGTAGTTATTATGTAATGTAGTTAAAGAGAAAGTAGGAAAGACTTCTTCTTTATTCTTCCTAAAACCACGCTTTGCTACTAAAATTTCAAGGGCTATCTCTTCATGACCTTCCAAAAAATCATAATCAGGATGATATCCTTCAAGAGGGTACCAAATAATAGGGCGTCTGAATCGACACTGTAGCCAATATGGTCCTTCCCTCAAGATAATATTATTGTATGTGACAAAACGGCCTGCGACAGCTTTTAAATTCCTGTAGTTAAACAATTCTTCGTTCATGACATTATTGGTTGAGACTGTCCATCTATGTTTGGATGCAATCAAGGACCCTTCCTAAATGGATAAGAAATATTCCCTCCCTGTTTGCACAATTTCTTTATGCATAGGCCCCAAAATCTTAGTTACGCCCTCCTGTGTCATGAGCCTCTTTTGTCTAACAAAATGTTGCAGGGGGTGCGTAGTTTCACTCCTTACCCACACATCCTTATTCACTTGAGTTGGTTTGATGCAAAAGAAATAAAGCCCTTGAACTAAATGTCCCCGACAAAAGGGCTAGGATTATTATCCACCTCCCTTTCTAATACAAAATTGTGAAAATAAAATTCATAGAGAAGACGTTGGACTTTTATGCCATGCTCCTTACAGCCATTTATAAATTCTTCGGTTGTCTTCAACTCAACTTAATTTCCAGCCTTAACGGCTGTAATTTTCAACAATAAATATCTTTCTAATAAAAACATAGCATAATTTGTAGTAGGAGCCCTGCAAGATAAGACATCAACATATAAAGAGAAAATAGCATCGATCAGACCCACGACCTTATCTAGCTTGAATTTTATCTTCCTTTGCTTTTCTTCCTCCTGCTTGAACTTATCAAAAGTTTCACTCTTAGTTATCATCAATTCTTGAAATTGATTCTGCGTCTCCTAATACTTTTTTTGTGGAACTGTCTCCTTCTTACATTGTTCTAAGGAAATCTAGGCTTGTACCGGCTCCTCCTGTAACTTTAGATGAATAGGATCACTGCTTGATGGCACGTTATTGACTCTCTTTTTTGTCTAGTTGCTTTGATTGTGAGAGGATAATTCCGCCATTTGAACAACCATATCTATCAAATCTATGTGAGAGTTTGTTTGTGTGGTGATTGTCTGAGTAGAAATGGATTCGATCTGAGTTCCTATTGCCTTACCTTCACATAATTTTGTTTATGTGGCCACAGTGATTAACTCAAGAAAAATGCTTTGAGCTTTCCTATTTGCAACTTCTTTTAATTTTCAACATAGACACTTAACCGTCTTATGAAGCTTCTGGTATTTCTTCATTAGCTTCCTTAACTTTATTTCGGCTACCTGCTTCTTCTAAGAAGCATCTTTTGTAAGAATAGGTTTAACAATAGGCTTTGTATCTAAGGGTTCTTCGTGCTTGTCTTGGCTATGTTCTAATATAGCTGTTTCACTTGACGAGTTATCCGATTCGTGAACTATTGTCATGTCCACTTCCTCTTCCCGCTCTGCAGCTTCTAGAGAAGGCAAAATTTTCATGTGACTAGAATCTCTTGAGGATTGAAATTTGTTCAAGATCTGATCAAGTGATCCTGCAGGTTGCATATATGCATTTAAATTTACAACAACCTGGCCCATCCCTTCCTCAAATTCCTACAAGAAATCATCTTGGGGGCTCATAGGTGGTGCTTGAGAAGGCACTGCTTCAATTTCTTGTTCATCATCATTTTCTTCCTCCTGTTTAGGTTGAGAATTGGGTTCCTCCTCCTGCTCCGATTCCAAATTAGGCCCTTCCTCCTATTCAAGTTCAGAATCATGTTCTTCCCCTTGTTTTGATTTGAAATTACCTTACTCCTCCAGTTTTAGTTCAGAGTCTTGTACAGTAATTGGACTAGATGGCTCTACCGGGAGTTCAGTGCCACCTTGAGGATCTACAAAAGTTCTCTAAACTGGGTTTAGCCTCACAGAATGCCTATGGTTATGAGGTCTTATTATTGTATTTGCAATTATTTTCCTCTTCAGAATAGGGTTCTATTGTCCAAGTTCCGAGGTTGTGGAGCTTTGGACTATAGGGTCTGGCCTAATCTCTAGTGGTGCTATAAAAGTATCCCAAATTAATTTTTTTTTAGCAAGACTATGAATAATGATCAGTTCGATCAAAACATGATGGCTGATTATAGTATCAGGATGTTTATCGCTTCTTACACTATCAGTTGTATCGTCAATAATGAATTTAAGAAAAAGGAAAATTGATAGTAATATTTTTCTTTAAAATAACGATGAGTTTCAGCTGTCGTGGTTTTACCACATCCTGTCAACCATCACAGGTAATTTACTTTTGGAAAGCACTTGGTAGTTCACACCATGGTTCTCCCAGAGAGGAAAGTTGAATGCCCTTGCCTTCTTGAGTTAATTCTTCGCTTGCATCTCTAAAAATCTCCACTGCATCATTTAATATTATGTGCTTTTTAGGCCATAGTGATCCTTCTGCCAACAGCCTGGAAACTTCAGCTATCAAAGCCTATGATACTGTTACCCTTACACCTTTTACTGTGGACTGCCCATCTTGTAAGTTTTGTAAAAACTCGACAGCGATTTCTTTGCTAGGGGCCCGGAGTCTGCTGAAATATGATATCCATCCTGCACGCACCAGAATTTCCCTGGCTCTATCAGAAATCTCCAACAGTAAGGGTTCTCAGCGAATTGATTTCACACACATAATGCTCGAATTCTTCCAATATTTTGCCTACGATTTCAAAGATTAACACAATAGAAAAACGCAACAAAGAACGAGAATTTCTTTGGTACAATAGAACAACAAGTAGATGTAACAACTAAATTTCATAATGTTAAGCGAAGTTTCCATGAGAATTAATAATATTAATTCGAGGACTATCATGCTGCCGCAGGCCATTTGATCATGGGTTATCTCAACAACATATCAAATCAGCGGAATAAATATAATGCATGCAAAGGTGTAATGGGAATCCTGCCTCTCCTTAAAAAGAGAGGTCGCCTACGACTGAGTAGACAGGGAAAGAGTTATTCTGATGGTAAGGGAAAGGAGTGAACAATATGGTAGTAAATGAAACATAGTATGCATGTCAATGGTAGCACGAAAGAGGTATGGCTATAATGAGAGCAGAGTGTGTAAAGATAATTATGAATAAGAGATAGGATGTTTTGAATTGATGATAAGTTATGGGATAAAGAAAAGGACATCAATATGCCAAAAAGATACTATGTTGATGGCATTCTAGCCGAGAATGATATGATTAATCGAAAGACAGTATGTCATGCATAAAGGTTCCAAACAACGAAAAATTAAGGAAATAATTTCTCTGATAAAAGAAAGAATAAGAGGAGGGAATTATAGTGATAATTAATGATAGGATATAACTTCAATACCATAAGTAGAGCCTTTGCTACCAGTAGGCATCCATAACATCGGCAGGGTTGATTTTTAGCCATATCAACCGGGATTCTTAGTTTATAAATGGAGAGTTCGAGTGTTGTTCTAAAAAAGAGATCAATGTGCTGGAAAGTGGTAACTAGATAACCACACTGCCATTCACTGGGATGTAGCAAAAGTGATCAGCTTGGCTCGTGATGAGACCTCATGTTCCAAGGATATTTTAGTTATCTAATGGATCAAAACCCTAGTGTGGTGGCCATAGTGGGAATGTAACTTTGCTACAGCCTTATGAACATGGTAGGCTAGCTCGTAATGAGACCCCCTGTACTCCATCTGAAAACAAAATTTTGTTGTTATTACACATTTTTATGATAAATAGAGGGAGGCTCAATACTCCTTAAGAGCAGGGACGGTGGAAGAAGTTGAAAATTTCAATAGAAAAAGCATACCAATAGTCTTATTTGTTATAGAAAGAGAAAATTATAACTAGGAAGGGTGGAACCAACATGGTGTTAAGATGATCAATCAGTATCACGTACAATAGAGAATGATGCAGTAAAGTGGTATATAAATAACTGTGTCCCTTTTCTTTAAAATAATCTATCATCAAGTAGTTGTCCTGTTAAAGATCATAACATTAATGATATTTACTCCCTTCAATAGAATCCATAAATTCATGTCCTCATGAAAGTAGTGTACTTCATGCCATGAAAAGAAAACAAACTTAAAAACAAAAGAAAAATCAGACTGACATAAGTGAAGAACAATCACACAAAAGAAGAATTTTGTTGCTCAACTGGGTTGGACTACGGTTGTTCAAAATATTGAACAACATTTGTTCAATTAAATGAACAACAAAACGATGCAAAAAGAAAAGAAGAATTGTTAAATAGATTGAACAACATTTGTTCAATAGATTAAATAGAAGTTGTTCAATAAATTGAACAGCAGCTATTTAATAAATTGAACATCAACTGTTGAATTAACTGAATAGAAAAACAACGAAAAAAAAGAATTGATGTTCAATAGATTGAACAGCAAAAGGACAAAAAGAAAGAAAGTGTTGCTGAATAGATAGAAAGAAAATTGTTCACTAAATTGAATAGTAGTTGTTCAATAAATTGAATAGCAAAACAACAAATTGAACGGTAGCTGTTCAATAGATTGTACATGAGTTTTTCAATAGATTGAACAACAAAACAACCCAAAGAAAAGAAAGTGTTTTTCAATAGGTTGAACGACAATTGTTCAATAGATTGAACAACAAATGTTCAATTATCTAAACGAAAAAACAACGAAAAGAGAGAAAGTGTTGTTCAATATATTGAACAACAACTGTTCACTTTATTGAACAACAAAACGTAAAAAAAAAGAAAGTGTTGTCCAATAGATTGAACAATAGTTGTTCAATTAATTGAACATCAAAACAACAAAAAGCAAGAATGTGTTGTTCAATAGATTGAACATCAGCTGTTCAATTAAATAAACAGCGAAACAATAAAAAACAATAAAGTGTTGTTCAATAGATTGAACAACAAAATGACAAAGAGCAAGAAAGTGTTGTTCAATAGATTGAACAACAACTGTTCAATAGATTGAACAACAGTTGTTAAATAAATTGAACAACAAAACAAGCAGAGAAAAATAAAATAAAATCAAATCAACAATCATATTTACATATTTTACAGAGAAGAAATAAAATTTATAAAGATGAAGTTGCCGGAGGATTTCCTTATGTAGCTAAAACATGGATGGTGGGGTCCTCACGTATATTCTGATAGAAATATTCTTTGGCAAGTGGCTTTTAGTAGAGGCACACTTGATGCACTTTTTCTTTAAAATAAGAACCAGACCTGTCAATGGTGGCCAGCGTAAGAGTGCCATTGTTGTGTACTTGCTTTATTTCATACGGGCCTAACCATCTGGTCTGCAGTTTCCCAGGGAAGTCTTGGAACCTAGTATCGTAAAGAAGTGCCCAGTCGCCCTCATCAATTGCCTTTTCTTAATTAGGGCATCATTCCATTTGGCTCTTTGTTGTTGAATAAGTGTCGTACATTGTAGAGCCAATAGCTGAATTTCATCTAATTCACTCATCTGTTGTAACCTATTAGCTTGGGCTTTAGTTAAATCTAGTCCTCTTTCTTGGGTTGTCTTTAGTGTTTGTATCTCAAATTCTATGGGAAGAATGTGTTCCTTACCGAATACCAATTGATACGGTGAGTATCCACAAGGCCTCTAGTAGTCGAGCAGTCCAGTCTCGTCGATGTGATGAGACTGTCTTTGTTAGAATAGCTTTGATAATTTTGTTTGTGCTCCCCTCCTACCCGTTCGCCTGTGGGTGATATGAAGAAGTAATTATGTGTGTGATGTGAGGATTTTTCAATGTAGCAGCAACCTTGTGACCCACAAATTGTGGTCCCCTGTTAGGAATTACTTCTCTGGGTAAGCCATACTACAAAAACAAATTTGGAAAGAAAATTAATAACAGTTTCCTCTATTTCTCTTGATAACGATACTGCTTCCACCCACTTAGTTATGTATTTTGTTGCAACCAATATATATGATTTCTAGTTGGATGATGGTTTGATTAGCCCAACAAAATATAATGCCCAACGCTCAAAGGGTTCTATCACCAACTGTGGATGCATGGAAATTTAAACATATTGGTCAGGGTGGCCCATCCTTTGGCAACTATCACATGCCTAGACAAATTTCGTAGCATCTTTAAACATAGTGGCCTAGTAGTAGCCCATCTATAGAATTTAATGTCTAGTTCTGTGATCTGCAAAGTGTCCATTGCAAGGTCCATCATGACAGGCTTTTAAGATATCAAAAATTTTGTCTTCCCTGATGCACCTACGGATGTGCATGTTGGCTCCCGTGTGGAAAAGGTGTCCTCTAATCCAAGAGAAATGAGTGCTACAATGCACAATCGATTTCCTCTATCTTGGTGTCAGATGTTTGGGAAATTTTCTGACTGCTAAGTAATTCGCCACATCCATATATCATGGCATTTTTACGGCCACAAAAAACAAATGTTCATCTAGGAATTGATCCTCCACTGCCACTGTATCATCTGTTCCTAGCACTCGGGAGAGGAAGTCTGCCATGAGGTTCTCCTTCCCTGGTCGATCCCTTATAGTTATGTCGAATTTCTAAAAAAGTAGTAAGCAAAGAGTCACTCTTCCATTTGTAATAGGTTTAGTGGCTAAATATTTAATAGAAGAGTGATCAATATACACAAATATAGGGTATCCAGTTATATTGCCTAAATTTGTTGATAGCAAAGGTAACAACTGGAAACTCCTTTTCTGTTATTGTGTAATTCATTTGAGCAGGAGTTAAGTTTTTGTTGATGTAATAGATAGAGTAGGGTTTCTTGTGTTCTTCTTGGCCAAGAACTGCTTCAATAGCTGTATCTGATGCATCTGATGAAATATAGAAGGGTATATCCCAATTCGGGCCTCGTAATATTGGTGTTGTTGATACTAACCCTTTCAAATCTGTGAAGGTAATGTCACATTTATCAGTCCATACAAAATCAACATTTCCTATCAAGGCATACAATGGTGCAGCAAGTTATGAAAAGTTCTTTATAAATCTATGATAATATCCAGAAAATCCCAGAAAACTACATAACTGTGTTTGAGTGCAGGGAGTAGATAATAAGAGGATTACTTGTATCTTTCCTAGATCTACCTGAATTCTAGCTGCTGAAAAGTAATGACCCAGAATTAGGCCTTCCGTCATCATCATATGACATTTCTCATGACCTAAGCATAATCTAGTAGCAATACCCCATTCTAGGACTTTCTCCAATGTTCGTAATGCCTGATCAAAGTCATCTCCATAAGGTGTGAAATAATCCATGTACACCTCCAATTTTTCATTTGTCAATTTTACAAAAATAACGAGTATGGCTCTTTGGAATGTAGTAGGTGCGTTGCACAATCCGAAAGGAAATACCCTGTAAGAAAATGTTCCCCAAGGGTAGGTGAAAGTAGTTTTCTCCTCGTCTTAAGGGGAAATTTGAATTTGGTTGTAGCCACTGAAGCCATCCAGGAAAGAGAAGAATTTCTTTCCAGTTAGTGTATCTAGGACTTGGTTGATAAATGGAAGGGGAAAATGGTCTTTTTGTGTTGCTTTGTTGAGTTCTCTATAGTCAACGCATATCCGCCATTTTCCATTCTTTTTGGGGACAAATACTAATGGAGAAACCCATTTGCTGTTAGATATAGGATAAATAAAATTCACATCTAACATTTTTTGAAACTCTTCTTTCTTAATATCCTTTAGATGAGGATTTAGTCTACGTTGTGGATGTCAAATGGGTCTGGCATATTTTCCAGTGTAGATGTGGTACATGCATAACTGAGGGTCAATCCATTTCATGTTTGGGTAGTCCCATGCAAAAGGCCATTTATATTTCCTAAGGACTTGGATAAGTTTCTATTGCTGGTCATTACTCAGATTACTGTTAATGTTCAAGATTTTCCCTTGCTCGATTTCAATAGGCTTGCTACTATAGATAGTTGTTGTTGGTATTGGTTGGTCATTAATGTCTCTAAAGGAATATTCTTCAATCTCACTGTCAAGGACTGCTTCAATCATGTGACATTTCAAATTAGACACTGCAGCAAGGTGATTGATAAAGGTGTTAATGACATCATCTTTTGTTTGGTTTTTGAATTCAAGTGCATCTGCCAGAGTCAATGGTGAATGAATATTTTCTTTTAAGTATGCTACAAGTTGTCTCCTAGTTTTTACAACGGTTAGGTTTCACTGAGCAGGACGGTATAAAGCTAGATTCTTTACATCATTCCCTCTGGTTATGGACGTACTTCCTATTTGGTAGCCTATATAAGCATCAATTGTTGCTAGCCAAGGCCTTCCCAGTATTAAGGGATGTCCATCTAGCCGATTTATGGGGTTAATAATTAGAAAATCTGCCGGATATTCCCAAGAGTCCACATAAACCATCACATCTTGTAACGCTCCTTCTAGGCTAATTACTGAACAGTCAACTAGTTCTAGCAAAGTAGTGGTTGGTTCTAAGGCTGTGGTGCCAAGAACTTCACAAGTTTCTTTTGTATGAATATTAATCACTACCCCTATGTTGACTAGAGAGTTGGGAAAATAGTGACCATTTATTTGGACTATGACAATGAGATTCCTTGGGTCTTTGTATTTTACAGGTGTCTCTTTGCCTAGTAGTAAATTAGACAAAGTTCTGACAACATGAAAAGTTGGTGTTATTTTTGTTTTCCTCATAAACTTCTTTGCACACAACTCTTTAATGGTTTTAGAATATATCAGAATGTATTGAATGGCCTAGAGGAGGGGTATTTTTTATACAAAGGTTTTTGAGTTCACCCAGAAGTTCAAAGTCAAGATGTTCAATTGGTTGACGTATTATCAATCTTTCTCGGAACAGAGGAGAAGTATTTATGATTTGTTCAGGGTATTTTTTCTTGACTATATCTTCTCCCTAATTTGTTTGTTGGTTTTCTACAGTCAAAGGCTTATTCAGATATGTTTGTTTAACTTCAGGTTGCAGATTTTTGTCCTCATCTGGACCAATTACGCGTCCAGATCTTAACGTAACTTCAATACATTCTCTCATCTCAACTTCAGGGTCCAGACTCTCCATAATTTGTATTGACTGGATCAATCTATTGTTAGGATTTGAAGTTTTTTGAGTTGGGAGTTGCTGTTGTATATTAGGTTGAGGATTTTGTTGCATCGTGTAAGGTGCTAGCAAGGTTGGTTGAGGCAGAGGAATTGTTCCCATAGGCTGGTTTGCGGATCCTTGCTAATTTGGTTTCCAGCTATGATTTTGCAAGGTAGAAGGAGACCATTGAGAGGAATAGGGGTGTTCTGCCAGAAAGGTGTAGGGTAAGAGGAATTTGGCCAATTATTATTTGGATTTTAATGGTTAGGCCGTGGTGGCATAGAAAATGCTTTAGGTGGCCAAGTAGAGAAAGGTGGTTGGTTCTTCCATGTTGCTCTTGAATACTACTGAGAATTAAATTTTGAAGAAGGAAAGAACGAAGATGGTTTTGTAGGCATACCTGTCGGACGTGTTTTCCGTTGATGGCATTGGTTCATTAGATATATTGGTTCCACTTCCTCTTCTGCTTCCTTGAAGACTGCTTTTAATCCAGGAAGCGATGGGCAACTTTTCGAAGTGTGATCCTTAGTGAAAATGGTGCATGTTTGTATCGTATCTAACGAACATTCTCTACGATTGTTTCTTTCTGTAGCGTGGAAAGAAAAAAGCCAATTTTTTCCTTTCTTTGGCCTGCTTTTGTTTGGCTTACATGATATGCAATTATGTTGTTAGGGTCCCCAAGGTATCAATCTTGAAATCTTCTAGTAGAATGTCGATTTCAACTTGTGGAATGCTTCCTCCTGAGGCTTTTTTGTCTCTGGTGATTGCATCACGTCTAGTTGGTTTCAGCCTTGTACTACCTTTAGAACACCTGATGCATAATTGTATAGTATTGTCATAATCCTCTTGATAAATATCACCCTTCCCCATTAAATTTAATGTTTCTACCATTTAGTATTTCATACCTTTGATCATCGTAGTTTTAAGAACTTCAGGAGGCAAATTTGCATAAGGATATATTTGTAGATTATATTGAAAATGTTCTACATATTCTTCAAGAGACTCTTTAGTATTAGCTACCATTTGAAAAATTTCATCCTTTAGTTCTCTAGTTTGGCAAAAATCTTGGTAGTTTTTTAGAAATTTTGTTTTCATTTCATCGCAGTCATTAATGGTACTTCCACCAAGACCCATAAACCAATGCAAAGCTACTCCCTTCAGAGTAGAGGGGAACAACTTCAGTTTCTGGGGGTCAGTAGTGTATTAATATCCCCTACATAAAACATCAAATTTGAAAAGGAATGTATCAGGATCCTCTAAAGTTAACCCATGAAAGGTAGGAGTATTCTCTAATGGTTGTATTTCATGGGAGCATTGATAGTTGTATCAACAACAGGGTATTGTAATGTAGAGGTCGGAGGCTGTCATGGATTATTAGCCATTTGGTCAAAATTATGCCAGTGTTCGTCAGGGATTTCTAGAGTTGGAGCTCTATTTCTAGGGGAGCTAGGAAATATTTTAAGATGATTTTAACAGCACTATCTTGGTCCAGAATACTAGGTGTCCTCTGTTCATCTACTACTTTAGGAGATTTGTGCTCTGATGATTTAATCTTTTCAGCACTACCTGTATCTCCTTCCCCTTCACAGAGGTTGCAAGAATTCCCTTCTTGTAAAGGGCTAAACTGCAAATTTTCAGTGTTCTGAAAACTCTATTCAGATCCCTTAGTCTTGTTGTGAATCTCAATGTCAACTGCATATGGTGATCCTATGACCTGAAAGGTTACAATAGGATTTGTTGTAGAAACAGTTCAGGGTCCTATTGATGACTGAGACTCAGCTTTCCTTATGATTTTGTCAATGAAGGTTGATCGTCCAAGGGTCACTGTTCTGTTACGTTTCTCATATCTAGGTGGAATAATTAAATGGTTTTCTACTCTTTTCTTCTTAGTCATTCACACATAAATTCAAACATTTATTTCTACTTTAATTCCTACGCAATTTTGCTGAAAAGTGGGCAAGGGAACAAGCACCTTACTTATTCATATACAAGTTCTTACCTTCTGTTTTTAATACTCAATTCTTTCATAGAGAACAGATATGAAACATCTATTTCTAGTTGAATTCCTATGCAATTGTGCTGAAAAGCGGGCAAGGGAGAAAGCACTTTACTTACTTTATGTAGGTTCTTACCTTCCATTTTTAATACCCAATTATTTCATAGCAAACAATTATTAAACACATATCACCTTCTGTGGAATGGAAACACTCTCACCAGCAACGATGCCAAAATGTTGGGAATGAATAAGGTGTCTTGTAGAACCCCTAAATGCCTCATATTAATTATTGACCTAGGCAAGTCTTTTTGTTTCAAGAGTGTACACAATATGTACAAGTGATGGAAATCGTTATATCTATAGATAGTAATGCTTTAAGATACCTTATTAATTTCAATACAAGATTAAATGGATCAAACCATAAACAACAAGCTTGTAACTTCAAGGAAATTAACCTATTCAAATACCAAAACTCAATCTTAATCAAAACCAAAACTCAATCTGAATTAAGACATTCTAATTGCAATTACGTCAACTGAGTGCACCTTAGCAATAAGAAATCTCTTTCATCTAAAACTAAACTTCTGCATAAAAGTGATAAACATGATTTAACCACAAACGCTCTAGATTTTAATTAACAAGAATTGATTCTTATCTAATAATGAAATAAATTGACAACATAAATAGATTAAACCAATTAATAGAAATAAGAATGAATGCAATGAATAGACAAACTCAACATTGATGCAAGTAAATCATTCGTAAAGCTATAAAACAAAGTAATTAAATTTGCAGTAAGAGAAAAGTGAAAATATAGAATAGAGAACAACAGTGAAATCCACCTGTGATTGGGCCCAAGACGCTAGTAATTACTGCTTAATTGCTTCTGAATATCGTGAATGAACATCAACACGAATTATTTATTATTCATCAAATCCAAATGTCACTACAACATGAGGGTTTCCTCAGAATAACGCCTTGTATCGCAGAATTACAATTGAAGAAAAAGGTGAAAGTTAAGCTCCTATATTTTATTCGTCTTTCCCCTCTTATAGTCAAGGAGGAAAAGAGATAAATGTTGTTCCTCAGAATTCAATGATCCTGAGGAATTCGTAACTAAATGCTATTATCATAAAGTCTTTCATCTTGCGTTGATCCTCCTGATTCACTTCTTGATTTGACCACACAGGACCTGCTCTTTTCTCCTTGTTTAGCCTTTGTTGTTCAATAGTTTGAATAATAGTTGTTCCATTTGCTAATATCTGCATAAAAAGCAAAAAAGGTTAGTTTTGATAGCCAAATCATATCAAAAACAGTTTCATTAACTTTCTATCGAAATCTCATCAAAACATTATTACATCATGGCACAAATGCATAAAAAAAAGGAAAGTGATAGTGTAATCAAGAGTAAATTTATACCTGTTGCATGGCCCAACACAAACCCTGAGGGATTCTGGAATAAATATATGGTCAATAAGATGTCAACCTAAAAATTGCATAACAAGTAGTGGTTCTAATGTATAAAAATTTTTTTAAAGAAAATTTATATGCCAGATAAATTAAGAGTATATATAGCTAACAGCATGCATGTAAGTTCACAATTATACAAGAAATTGCAGCGAAGCTAGAATCTCTAAAGTGAATTCAATCTTTTAAGATGAATAAGTAAACCCTCATAATAAACCACATATTTTATACCTTACTAATACCATCATGGATGGAAGAAACATTGAGAAAGGATGAGAAAACCTAAGGAATTGATTATTAAAAAACAACACCAACTTTGACTTAGTCACAATAAGTGTACTTCCATAAATGCAATTTAACTCAAAAGATAAGAAAATATAATAATTCTTCCTCCAGCCATGGGAATAACATATACACTATAGAAGCCTAAGAGTTTCAATTTTTATAAAGAATTACAAATGTAATAAATTATAGTTAAACAAAAATGATAAATATCTCATAATAGAGCCAATTTGTATCAAAAACCCATGACAAAAATTCTGAGTCTGTAACTAAATATAAAATGGCGAGTACCAAGGTTGAAAACCATTATTTGAAATAGCGGTTGCACATCAAGATCTCTAGGAAAAAATTGAAAACTACAAGTGTATCATAGAAATTACAAATGAACTTATTGATCCTTTAATCATTAATTAATAGACATAAGGATTAAACAAGGTATACTTTCACCCAAGAAATTGCTGACCAAAACACTAGGCAAATTTGCCACAATAAGTAGTAGACCCAAGTACTAGCTAGGATATATTCATGGAAACCATATAAGATGCACAGTGTACCCATCTATAGCAAAGATAAGGTGACTTAACCCTTTTCACAATAACACGTAACAGGAAACAAGAGGAGTGAAACTGCATTAATGGTACATATCACATAAGAGGATAAACAAATCAATATAAATTATTAATTAATTTTGAAACTAAATATGTAAAGAAGGGTCTAACAGTTGAATGAGATAGGGTTTACCTGAGCAGGCGATGAATTGATAGAAAGTTCATCTCCCTTTCTAATTGAAGTAAGAAAAAAATTGATGAAACCTTAGATATAGTGAGTGATCCAAACAAAAATGGAATAGAGACGATTAGCAAGAAAATGTACTAAAAATTTCTAATAGCCACAAGGGTAAAAGCTTACCTCCACAAGACCTCACCTCAAAAAATCATTTTGAGAGAAATTATTATCTGGTAGGTAATGTAGGCCTTTAGTGTGAATGGTGACCAAAGAAATAGTCCTATTGTACCATGTGACACAAACTAGAGAAGTGAGAACCCGAAGGCCGAGGAGATGATAAAAAAAAGGGTGAAATAATCTATAATCTCAAATAAAACAAATAAGGTAAAAATTTGTACCTGAGTAAATAAGGGTTGAATCTACCTTAGCAAGAGAATAGCTACCAAGATATCACCTTTGAACATGCATGAAGAAAAATATTAATCGAAATAGGAATTATATGGTGAAATAAACAGATAGAGGGATTTAGCAATGTGTCCTTGTGACATGGGGTTTCATAGCAGATGTGTAGGTACTGTTGTTCGTGTGAATGAGGGATGAATAACCACAAGAAAGGATATAAATAGGCCATGTATCACCCTCGCAGTGCCATGATAGGTGTAATGCAAAGAAGCCAAATGATAGATAGGTGGATGAAGGTAGGGTTTTTACAAACAAAGGCACACCACAGATCTTCACCGATGTATTTTTGACCCTCGATCAGTTACAATACCTAGATCACCATGCAGATGGGTTATGGGTGGCGATGTTCACATGGGTAGGGTTGATGTGGATGCATGATATTGGTTGGAGTTGCCTGTGGAATCACTATTGTAACTCTCATAGTACAACTCAAGAATAGAGCACATGTTTTACATTGGAATATGATCAAATGTATCAATGTGGGGTTCATGCTAGAGTGCTCATAGGTTTAATGATTAGTATGGATTACTCTATAATGGAGGAATGACAACACATAATATAAATCAAAACCCAACCTTATACAAGATTGACCAAGGGTTATAACCCAAATGCCACATGATATCACAAAGCACATAGTTTCACATTGTAAGGACTAATACTTATAGACTTAGTGTAAAGAAGAAATTTCCATGTATAAACATAGTTCAAATGTTCTATGTATAGAAAGTAATCTCAAACCTTATGTCATTCACATTGAATATACAAACTATATACGAGAAGAATAACCAGAAATAATTCTTTTTTTCTTCTTTTAGAGTACATGTGTTAACTTAGGCATATGACAAATGGTATTAGTGCTCCAGTTACTACACTGGGCTTCAAATGACACCACCATATGTAAATATAGAGTAATGATAGAAGTTATATATGTTTTATAAGGTATAGAGGTGAAGTAGACTACAATAGAATGACACAAAATTCTCCTCGAGTTCACACGATTGATGAATATTTGTATGTGGAATTCGGTGAAGGTAGTACTTGACTACCCTCTCACTTCATGGATATAGTTAGATTACGCAAGGCGAATGAGAAAAAATTCAGCTTAGTAATGAACAATTATTGGAATCTAGTGTAGAGTAGGAAGGAATGAATAGAGAATGAATGGAAAAATCGATCCATAGTACTATAGACCCCAAAGGGTTGGAGAGCAAGAAAAGTGAAACAGAATCTGAAAAATATGAAAGGGGAGGGGAGCCGGGTTAGATATCTCAAAAAGTGCCTAAAGAAAAAAGGATTGAGTTACAAGGTGAATTTGGGAAGATAAAACCCCGAATCTTTGATGGGGAGAAACATGAGGATTGGCTTCCGAACATGATTAAATATTTCCAAGTGTATGAATATCACAACAATTTGAAGGCATGACTAGAAATCTATTAGTTATGGGGTAAAGCTACTCCTTGGTTGGAGAAGCTAAAAGGCATACATTTTTTAGAATAAAAGACAATTTCTTGGTAGGAATTCGAGAAAAAAAAAGTCTTCGTATCTCAGTGAGCATTATTATGATGATAGGTCCAATGACTTCTATTAAATAAGGATAGTACAACTATCCATGGATGAGTTTATGGAAAAAGTTATAAAATTAATATGGTATGTGTCCTGTCTTAAAGAAGAGAAGGCTGAGGTATAATGAGTCTGAAATATTTTTCTTGCCTCCAATAAAGAGAGGATTGAGTTTGATAATCCAAAATCAATGGATGAAGTAGTCAAGAAGGCTAGGGTTTTTTACCCACAAGTCAAGAATAGAAGTGAAGGTGGAAGGTTGTGGAAAAGTAAGGATATGACCAAGTTTGGAGGTAATGTGTCAAGACAAAAACCTTCTTACACTAATAATTTCGGTAAGAGTCATTGAAGGAAAACATTTAGTGAAGGGAATGCACTTCCACCTACACAATATTATAATTCATCAAAGCCCAAAGAATTGCAGAAAAGGAAGAAAAAAATCATAAAGGAGAGGGAAACATTAAAATTTTTGGGGATGTGGCAAGCCACATTTGCTAAGATATTGCCCACATAATCTCAAATATGTCTAGAACATTCAAGAAATAAATGAAGCAATGGCAGTTAATGGAATTTCCAGAAATATTCCTTAGATTAGCTGAACATTAGAGGACATACAAGTCAAGCATCAATCTATCATGATTGAAATAAAAGGTACTATACTAAACCAAATTGTGGATGTCTGAATTGATCGAAGGGCTGTATTAAGTTATATTAACCCCCGAATTGTAGAAAAATGTAATTCAAAATGTGAAAAAATCAAGAGTGCATGACTAGTACAATTGGAAATAGGTACAAAGAGAAAAGTAACTAGTAAAGTAAAATAGTGTTCCCTTAACTTAAATGTTTATCCTACCACAACAGACTTAAATATACTTTCCTTGGGGTCTTACAATATGTTAGTAGGCACAGATTGGCTAGAAAATAGGGATATTTTATAAATTGTTTATAGAAGACAGTTAATTGTGTGAGACAAGGTGGGAAAACTTGGTTAATTACTCGGGTACCAAAAAGAGTGTCATTTATAAAAATTTCATATATACAGCTGAGAAGATGTGTTAGGAAGCGATTTTAGTTGTACTTGGTACAAGTGGAAATGGGTGATTAGCCAATAGAAAAGGAAATGTAAAAAAATTACTAATAATTAGGGAATTTCAATATGTTTTTCTAGAAGAAATTTTGGGGTTACCCTACCATAGGGATATATATTTCACCGTGGATTTGGTGTAGGGTTCCATTACCATGTCTCGAGCCCTATTTTAAATGATCACACAAGAGCTACTTGAATTGAAAATTCAAATATAGGAATTGTTGAAGAAGGGGTATATCAGGCCCAGTAGTCTCACAATC
Organism: Pinus taeda; assembly: GCA_000404065.3. NCBI lineage: Eukaryota > Viridiplantae > Streptophyta > Pinopsida > Pinales > Pinaceae > Pinus > Pinus taeda. Next base: position 36,633 of record APFE030105706.1, on the reverse strand, counting down.
AAGGGCACCTGTACTTTTTGTTAAAAAGAAAAATGGCACATTTAGAATGTGAATCAATTACTGTCAGCTGAACAAGTTAACAGTAAAAAAAATTACCCATCACCTCAAATCAATGATATGATCGATGGAGTGAGAGAAGAAACAATATTTTAAAATATTGGCTTAAAGAATGGTTACAACTGTGTATAAAGAATGAGGATATACATAAAGAAAATTTTAGAACTAGATACGTCCATTCTGAATTTGTTGTGTTACCTTTGGGTCTCACAAATGCACCCACAATTTTGATGTGCTTGATGAATAGCATACTCCATCCATACCTTGATAAGTACGTACTATTATTCATAGATGATATTTTAGTTTATTCTAAAAATTAGGGGAGCATAAGGAACACTTGAAGTTATTTTTACAAGCATGAAGGGAGCATTGACTGTATGAAAAGATCATCAAATGCAAGTTTTAGAAAGCTAAGATACAATACTTGGGAACTGTAATTTATAAGCAAGGATTAGTTGTGGATCTCGAAAAGGTTAATTTATAAGCAAGGATTAGTTGTGGATCTCGAAAAGGTTAAGGCTACGATGAATTGGCCCATATCCAAGGATATATCAGTAGTTAATTCATTTAGGTTAGGATATTCCGACACATAGGAAATATTTAAGTATAACTTGGCCTAGTATAGAGTTACGTAAAGTGTGTTTCTTTACTATGTACGTTTGTAACTTACAATCTGACGGTCACGATATGTAGTGATCCGACGGTTCATTCTCTCCTTGGTATTACCGACAATTGATCCGTGGTTTAACACCTAATTGGTCGATGATATCTATTTAAAGAGCATGGAGGGTCATTTGTAGGTTAACTGTTCATTAGAGAAGCTTATGTAGAATTTCATTCTTTTATTAATAAATTTCCTAAAGTGGCCACGTTGGCTCAGGCCGTGGACTGTTTCCCTCTTTGAGGCTTTTAACCATGTCAAAAATACTGGTGTATTGATCTGTGATCTGTCTGTGAGTGGTTTCCTTTGGTGTTCTGTCTGAGGAACTTACCCAGTAAATTTGTACATGGTATCAGAGCTATTTGAGGGCCACGTCTGTTGGTGATCCAAATCTGAAGCTGGTAGAACTGCATTCGACTGTCGTTTCCTAGATCTGTTGTTTCTTACTACTTTTGGGCTGAGAGGACTGCTCTGTTATGTTAGGAGCATTTGTTCCAGTGAAGAACCCCTTTCGTTTCACGCGAAAAGGTTTCTAGTAGCCCTAGCTACGTCATTTTTAAGATCTGGAGGTATATAGTATTTATTTGCAGTTTCTAGTTATTTTCTCTCTGTTTATTATTTCGGTTTATTTAGCTCCTTTTTTATTACCGAATCTATACCTTTCATTTCTGCATATGCTCTTTTCCCTACGACTCTATGTGATCTAGGCAAATCAGAAACAGAGAGGAAGGATTTTCTCATGCGTATGCTCTTTTCCGCTGTGCCTTACTGTGATCTCAGAAAATCAGAAACATTGAGGAAAATATTTAGTTTCTTGGTAAAGCTAACTTTAAGCCCTAAGGTTTGTTTTTTTTGTATGTCTGTGTTGGGTTTTGTGTTTTTTTTTTTAGGGAAAAAAGAGCTTTCTCAAGCAAGCACGTAACCCAAAGCTTTAGTGACTAAAAAAAACAAAGCCTCCCCCCCTCTCTCTCTCTCTCTCAAACTTTTAGTTTAGCTCACTTGAATCAAAGCTAATTTATGGGAGTAGAGGTCTTCAGTTCAAGTCTCCTTTTTGTTGGAAAGGGAGTGTTTTTTTCATTTCCGCACATTCCCACACTTCATCGGTGCCTTCATGAACTTTTCTTCAAAAATCCATAACTTCTTCATCTGGGAGCCGTTTTCAGAGCTGTTCTTTTTGAAGCAGCCTAACTTTTCGAGATATTTCCATTGGAACACTTAGTTTCATTATATATAGCTTCAATTTCTATTAAAATGGAAATTCCATGCCAAGTTATTCTTGACATCACCAACTACTTCCAATGGTGGTCCTACATTGTGGATTTACTTAGAAGTAAAGGTCTTTACAGAATAGCCTCAAGCCAAGATACCGAACCGAAAGATGAAGATAAGGCAGCTAAATGGGAAAATAGGCAAGATCAAGCATGTGGGTAGATAGGGATGTCTGTTTCTCCAGATCTCAGATTCCATATTCCAGAACTTGATACTCCTGATGAAGCAATGAAGCAGATTACTAAAGTTTTTGGAATCACAAATGAACTTAGAGCCCATCAACTTGAAAATGAATTTCCTACATTGGACCCCAATAATTTTTCTTGCATTGAAGATTTTTTGTCCAAATTCAAGACCCTTAGACTTCAATTGGAAGCTGTTAAAGTTAAGAAAGAAGATAGTAACTTTATCTATTCCATTCTTACTAAGTTGGCACCATCGTACTCTGTGTTTGTTTCCAGCTTCCATTCTACAAGAGAAGCCTTCATTTCTCAAGGACAAATCTACAAGCCCCCTTCCTTTGATTATTTTTGTGATTCTTTAATAAGAGAACAAGAAAAACTCTTACAGCTTGGTCTTCTTAATCTTGGAAACTCTTCTAAGAAAGCGTTAACCACCCAGCAGCAACCAAATTCAAAGAATCCTAAGAAGTTGTATCCTAAAAGAAATGGTCCTAAACCAAACAAGGGTCCTAAGCAATTTCGGCCTCAAAATGAAAAATCATTTCACCAGAATGATAAGGCAAATAAAAAGAAAGGGAAGAAGACTGATAGACATTGCCACTTTTGTAATCAAGATGGCCACTTAGAATCCAAATGCTTTAAGAAGATGGAAGCCTTGGAAGTAGCAATGAAGAAGCATAACATGCATTTGGAGCACTCTTCAACTTCAAATTCATCTTCAGGAATGGCACTTTCTGCATGTGGTTGTCAAGCATCTCGGTTTGGCTATGCACTAAATGTATCTTGTTCCTCTCATTCTCATGAGTGGCTCATTGATTCTGGAGCTTCTTATCACATGGCCAAAAACAAAGCTATGTTGTCTTCTTTAAATGATTGTAACACCAAAAATATATATGTTGGTGATGATCGATCTCTTAGTGTTGTAGGGACTGGAACTGTTCATATAGACAATGGTCAATTTAATGATGTATTATGTGTTCGAACATTATCTTGCAACCTTCTATCTGTATATTAGATAACTCATTCAGGTGAAGGTAAAATCGTTCAATTTTCACCTCACGATGTTGTAATTAAGGACCTAAGATATCCTAGATAGATTTTATGTACTAGCATTACTGATGATTCTACAAGGTTGTATAAGTTCCACAACTTTGGGTCATCAAATCTTCCCTCGGTATTTGTTGCTCATAATGATGAAGTGAGCAAACTTTGGCATGAGCGATTTGGTCACTTAAACTATCGCTCCCTTCAGAATCTATGTAAACAAAATATGGTGACAGGTCTTCCAATGGTATCTTGCAGAGATGGTGTTTGTTCTGGATGTGTACTCGGAAAACATCATCGGAATAGTTTTGAAAAATGTGCCTCTTGACATGCATTAGGCCCTTTATAGCTTGTGCATGCTGATTTATGTGGTCCACTTCCAGTTGTTTCATTCTTTGGATACAAGTATTTCTTAACTTTCATTGATGATTTCTCCAAATGCACTTGGGTATACTTCTTAAAACTCAAGAGTGAAGTATTTAACATGTTCTTGGCCTTTAAGGCCTTCGTTGAAAAACAATCTAGACACAAAATTCTTAAGCTAAGATCTGATAATGGCGAAGAATATGTTAACAACAAATTCATCAAATTTTTCACTGAGAATGGAATTCAAATGCAACATACTATTCCATATACTCCACAACAAAATGGTGGAAGCAATTAATTGTGCAAATTACATAATAAATCACACTCCTACTAAGGTTTTAAAGAATATCACTCCAGAAGAAGCATGGAGCTCAATTAAACTAGATGTAAGTCTCTTTCGTGTTTTTGGAAGTGAAGCATGGACCCAAATTCCAGATGAGAAACATAAAGCTTTAGAACCTAATAGTGAAAAATGTATTTTTGTTGGATATTCTAAAGATGTCAAAGGATATAGACTTATTCCACTTAAGTCCAAAAATGTTATCATTAGAAGAGATGTAAAGTTTGCTGAAAATATGGGCTATCGAGCTAGTTTCGCGATGTGCCACCTCTCTCTATCTCTTCTACTTTTGAAAATATTTCTTCTTCAGATGATGAAAGCGAGGATGACAATCCTCCCCCACCTTCTCAGGATCCTTCTTCAGCTCCTCAGCTTCCAAAATGGGTCCGTGCTACTCAGGATGTAGTAGGCGCTCTTGCTGGTGATCCTACAGATCAGTGACATACACGTTCTCAGTTCGATAGAGCCTCTTCTTTACTAGCTCAAGCTTCAGTTAATTATGATCCTGACACCTTTGCAGAAGCTTCAGGCCATCCAGATTGGGACACAGCTATGAATGAAGAATATCGTTCATTATTGGCAAATGATACATGGATCTTGTTCCTCTACCAAAGGGACGAAAACTTTTTAGATGTAAATGGGTTTACAGAACCAAGTATGGACCAGATGGGAAAGTTGATAAACATAAAGCTCGTCTTGTTGGTAGTGGTTTTTTTTTTTTCACATCACCAACACAAGTTGAAGGCATTGACCATACTGAAACCTTCTCCCCTATTGCCAAAACGAACTCTATCCACCTTGTTCTTTCCCTTGCTGCCTCTTTCAAATGGGAAGTCCATTAGATGGATGTTAAATCTGCCTTCTTGCATGGGGACTTACATGAATAAATCTATATGGAACAACCTACTCGCTTTATACAAACAAACTCTAGTCTTGTATGTCGGCTTAAGAAATCCATTTATGGTCTCAAGCAAGCTCCTCAGGCTTGGTATGCTAAAATGGATAGCTTTCTTTTAGAAACTAGCTTTTCTAGTTGTCATTCTGACAATACTGTCTACACCAAGAAAATGGAAAAGTCTCTTTTCATTCTTGTTCTTTATGTTGATGATCTTATCCTCACTAGTAGTGATCCCAACCTTATAAACCATGTGAAGTCTAGCCTTAAAAAGAAGTTTGAAATGACAGACTTAGGACACTTGCATTATTTTCTTGGTCTTCAAGTCTTGCAATCCAAGGAAGATATTTCCCTTTCCCAGTCCAAGTATGCCTGTGAACTTCTACGCCATTTTCACATGGAAGACTATAAGCCAGCCCCTTTTCCCTTTCAGTCTGGAGCCAAACTTTCAGTCACTTGTACTTCCCCTGAAGTTGATGCTACCTTATACCATCAACTTGTAAGAAAACTTTTGTATCTGACCCATACTCGTCCTGACCTTTCCTTTGTTGTTGACCTTATTGCTCGGTTTATACAAAACCCACATGAAAGTCATTGGAAAGCAGCTAAATGAATACTCCGTTATGTTCAAGGTACAGTATAGTTTTGGATTCATTACAGTGCAGAAGCATCTCCTCTATTGGTTGGTTTCATTGGTTCTGATTGGGCTGGTGACCCTGATGATCGGAAATCTACTGCAGGTTATGCGTTCACTCTTGATTCAGGACCTATTACATGGGCTTGCAAGAAACAAAGTGCCATTTCTCTTTCTTCAACAGAAGCAAAGTATTGTGGTGCCATAGAAGCTAGTAAGGAAGCCCTGTGGCTTCGTCAAATCCTGTCAGAGTTTGGCTTTCAGCAGCAGCATCCAACTACACTTTGGTGTGATAATCAAAGTGCCATTAAACTATGCAAAAATCCAGTCCAACATTAGTGTAGAAAACACATTGAACTGCACATGCATTTCATCAGAAAGCTCATTCACGACCATGTTCTTGAAGTACAATATTGTTCAACAAATGATCAAGTTGCAGACATCTTTACAAAGGCTCTCACATAGGCGAAGTTTACTAAACTTCGATTTATGGTTGGAGTTCAGGAAGTTGTCACTAAGGAGGGATAGGCTCTAATGCCTCCTTCCTTCTCCTAGTGTGTCATAATTGTACATCCTTCAATCCTATCCCAAGTTGTTCTTAAGGGGGAATGTTAGGATATTCTGACACATAGGAAATAGTTAAGTATAACTTGGTCTAATGTAGAGTTAGGTAAAGTGTGTTTCTTTACTATGTGCTTTTGTAACTTACAATCCAACGGTCATGATATGTAGTGATCCGATGGTTCATTCTCTCCTCGGTATTACCGACACTTGATACATGGCTTAACACCTGATTGGTCCATGATATCTATTTAAAGAGCATGGAGGTTCATTTGTAGTGTAACCATTCATGAGAGAAGCTTATGTAAATTTTCATTATTTTATTAATAAATTGCCTTAAGTGGTCGGTTGGCTCAGGTCGTGGATTGTTTCCCTCTTTGAGGGTTTTAACCACATCAACAATACTGGTGTATTGATCTGTGATCTGTTTGTGAGCGGTTTCCTTTGGTGTTTTGTCTGAGGAACTTATCCTGTAAATTCCTACACATGACCACTAGAACACACTCGGAAATTAGCACAAACACTATGCATCAGAATGTTGTTGGTCCATCTACACTCAAGACAATGATGCACATGTTGTCAGATGAGTTGAACAAAGGATCCATATCATTGTACATCGATGCAACAGAGGCAAGAGTTCACTTTCAGCAGGATGTCACCATTGAGTGCATGGACACCATCACAAATGACCAAGGTTGGCATTAGTTCGCCACCGTCGACCATCACGAGGATGTGAAAGAGTTGGTCTTACCAAAAGGGTCTTAGTGTTAGTGATGTTTTGCATGGCTTGCTCAAGCCATTTTGTCTCACATGGGTACATGTGTAGATTGTATGTAACTTCATGGAAAGTGGAAGTTCAAGTGTCGATGGTTGAATGTAACAGTTATAGAGTAGTTGAAGAGTAATGAGGGTAGATGAATGGTCACAAAGTGGAATTTCAAGGGTCACCCCACCCTTTGTTATAAATAGTCGCTCATAACTCATTGTAGAGGCTTTTTGGTCAGCCAATCTTCCGATAGGAGTATCTTAGAGAAAGCTTGGAGAGTATTGTAACAAGCCGTGGCTTCTCCATTGTGCAGAGCTAGTATATCTCTTTGGAGTAGCAGGTGGCAGTGACTATAACGTTTCGTTGTCAGAACTAGTGATTGGTCATGGTTGTATTGTATGATTGGAACTTTCACTTCTTAATATAACAGAGCCATCACATTTCATGCATATGTCATATTGTATTTCAGCTATCTTATTTAATCTAAATGATATATGTATATTTTTTCTTACCCATGCACGTATGTATTTCCTATATAAGTATGTATGAATCTTACTGAAATGTGTTGTTGGTTTAACCATCACTTTGGATTTCTAGCTTACTTTCCTTCCAGTTTGTGATGCATCTATGCTCATGTGTTCCCTTTTTAACTTCGTGCTTTCACAAGTTTTCAAGGGGCGCACTCACCTCACCCTCCATGTGTTAGAACCACTCATACACCTTCCTTGACTTGCTGCATATGTCACACGCTTGCTACCAACAGGGACATCTTACTTGCCTCTGTGCGTAACCGCGGTCAAGGAAATATCATACAACCCACTGCTGGGACTCCTACACCAAACAGCCTGAGGTCTAGTTAAGAATTCTTACTGGGGAGATCCCTAACATGTTGGCGGGTCCATCACCGTCAACATTTCTGGCACTAAAAGGAGGGCTAGATGACAAGTTTTGTCCTCTCATCCTGTTTTGAACCTTTGCACGTGTATCATGGGTTATGTCACACTCACCCCTCCACGATGTTTTTCGCATGTTTTTCGCATGCCAAACCTATCGACATCACGAGGGAGTTTGTTGATCTCTTGTCCGAATTCATGTATGATGGTGAAGGCGAAGTGGCATGGCCTGTGTTCTTACAAGACTTATTTTCCATGCTTGACAAGGCATATGAATGCTCTGATGAAGAGGCCAGCCCGCTACTTTCATACACACTTCACGAATCCCCACTATGGTGGTGCTAGAGTCTTCCTGTCGGCAGCGTGCAATCAATTGACCAATTATGTGATATTATTGAATCTACTTTCCATCATTTTGATCCAAAACCTCTTGACCAAAAATTGTTACAACAACGGAAGGCCCCGCATGAATTGCCTATGGAATTTTGGGAATGCTTTCGTGTGTTACAGTTTCAAGCTCCGAAAAGCCAAATGAAATTTCCATATCTTTGGGATAGATTCGAATATTATCTTAACAAATCAGTCAATCCCAAGAAGAAGTTCAAATTCAAACCCTACGCAACATACTTCGGTAATGGAGTTGCACAATCACAGACGGAGGCAGTCGCTGTCACAAGTGACTGCCCGGCATCCCCTCATTAAACAACTCCACCACCGTAGAGTGATGTGGGAGAATATGCACACACATGTGTTCAACCGTCACATCCTCCCGACATTTCTCCTTTCGATTTTCGCGCAAGCTTGGTTGCGAATCCATTGGGTTATCACATGTATTTTGTACCTCAACCTTCGTCTTCGTACTCGGATGATCCTCTGGATGACATTGTCTGGTGTTCTTCCATTCCAAACTCTACACTTATTGTGAACGAGGATCAATCCATCGATGGAGTTGATGTTGCACAACCAACATGCGTTGTCATTCATGAAGAGTATGGCTGGGAGCTTGAACATCCACCAGCAGCAAAGGACCATCCTTGTTTGTTCATAATATTCTAGCCACAACCACCACCCTATCAAAACTTGCCTTGGCAACAATTTTGGATGGGTCCCCGAGAAGTTAATCTTGCATCTCTCCGAATGATCTGTTTTACTTGAGGGATTTAGCTCTCTTGAGAGTCAAATATTCCATTCACAAATGGTTAAAGCCCCTTAATAAATCCCTCGCATATAACCTTATTTAAGCACTTCATTCATATGCTCATCGAGATTTATTTAACTCACAAAACCTATCATCGCATCATTATTCCTATCATAGCTCTTTATAGTGGAAATGCTCAAAAAACATGTGTAAAACCATTTTCAGCCTATCACAATTAACACTAAGACTTAGTGTTCGTCGTTACCTTCTGGACCCGACAATAGTATCAACCCAAATTCATATATTTTGGGTCTGGAAGCTATATCGCATATCGCTATCGGCGGGGTCCCGGGGTTTATATATATATGGCATGACACTAGCCTCCGGACCCAACGGTTCTATTAAACATGATATATATATATCAGGTCCAGAATCCAAATCGCATATCGCAATCGGCAAGGTCCGGGGTGTTATCACCCTAAAATCTTTGTCTCTAAGCTTTGGAAAGTTACCTTGTTTCTAGTCATAGTCTTATAAGTTTTGAGTCATCTCATCACAATTAGTGTCATTCTCATTTACAAACCCTTCTTCTAGTCATGGTGTTAAAGGGTGTTTAGGTCATTTCATGCTTTAAGGGTTAGGTCATAAGGTTAGAAGTCTTTTAAGGTCATATCTCTTTTCCAAATAGGGTTTGACATCCTCATTCCATGTCCTAGAAGCCTCACCAGGTGTTTAGAAGTCATATCTCACATAATTTTGGAGAAATTTTTAAACTAGCTACGAAATTACTGAACTAGGAGTTTTCGTGGTGCGCTACAAAATCCCTGAAAAAGCTTGTTTCCGCATAAAAAACTCTGCTTTCTACGTTTACTAGTCAACTTCCAGAAAGGGTCCTGAGCAACTGAGAACTAAATTTTGAAAACTGAAAGAGGGTTTTCTTCCTAACATACCAAAATACAAAAAACTCTTTCCTTTTCTTCAAATTCATATATTTTCTTCAATTGTATCAACCCAAATTCATATATTTTGGGTCTGGAAGCTATATCGCATATCGCATATCAGGTCCAGAATCCACATCGCATATCGCAATCGGCAAGGTCTGGGGTGTTATCACCCTAAAATCTTTGTCTCTAAGCTTTGGAAAGTTACCTTGTTTCTAGTCGTAGTCTTATAAGTTTTGAGTCATCTCATCACAATTAGTGTCATTCTCATTTACAAACCCTTCTTCTAGTCATGGTGTTAAAGGGTCTTTAGGTCATTTCATGCTTTAAGGGTTAGGTCATAAGGTTAGAAGT
>APFE030105706.1:5171-26522 GCA_000404065.3 Pinus taeda | reverse complement strand
TTGTTTCTAGTCATAGTCTTATAAGTTTTGAGTCATATCATCACAATTAGTGTCATTCTCATTTACAAACCCTTCTTCTAGTCATGGTGTTAAAGGGTCTTTAGGTCATTTCATGCTTTAAGGGTTAGGTCATAAGGTTAGAAGTCTTTTAAGGTCATATCTCTTTTCCAAATAAGGTTTGACAGCCTCATTCCATGTCCTAGAAGCCTCACTAGGTGTTTAGAAGTCATATATCACATAATTTTGGAGAAATTTTTAAACTAGCTACGAAATTACTAAACTAGGAGTTTTCATGGCGCGCTACGAAATCCCTGAAAAAGCTTGTTTCCGCATAAAAAACTTTGCTTTCTACGTTTACTAGTCAACTTCCAGAAGGGGTCCTGAGCAGCTGAGAACTAAATTTTGAAAACTGAAAGAGGATTTTCTTCCTAACATACCAAAATACAAAAACCTCTTTCCTTTTCTTCAAATTCATTCTGAGGTGGGAGGAATTTATGGTTAAACTTGCGCTACGAAACTGCTGAAAGTCAAGCTTTGTCTTCTGGTTTTAGCAGTCTTTTTTAAGATCACTTTCTGGTTACATGAAAATGTATTTTGGAATTATGAGAGATTTTTATCTTCATAAAATCTTTGTCTACAATAACCTATCTCACTTTCCTCATAAGTGTTTTCAGTTGGGAGATACTAAGCTTTCATTGAGACCCTAATTTCAGAGAACAGATTTTTCCTGTTTGACACGTGTTTTTCAAGGACAGATTTTGGACAGCTGGAGAAGTTTTTTAAAAAAAAAGAGAGGTTTTTGTTCAAACATCATGGACTACAAAAAACTCCTTCAGTTTTTAAAAATGTGTCATGGATGAGGAGATAAAGGCTTTGTCCCACGTGCCAACTTTCAAGGATCCTAAACCTAAAAACAGGGAAACATGTTCCCTAATTTCTAGGGTTTATCATCAGCAATCAGGTGACAACATGGGAGGCTTCATCAAATTTGACTTCATGAGGTTACAGTTGTCAAAGAATGCATTTAATGTTTAGTTGAGGTGGTTTAGTTATAATAAGGAGTTACACTCCTAGTTGTATTAGGTCTCTAGGATTGCTAGTTAGCTGTCAAATGCATTTAAAGGTTTGTTTTATGGTTAGAATAGGTGTCACTGATGGAAAATTAAAATTCCCCTCACGATGGAGGAAGGAATCAAAGCTTGTAATGAACTCTATATATGACAAGAGATTTAATGCACTTGAGGTTGGCAATTTTCAAAAAAAGAAGCACATTGTACTATTGTATGTGACTGCATGTTTTCAGGTTAATACAAAGAGTTGCTTTCACTACTCAGGATTCAGAAAGGGTTTCAATGTTTGATTTTCCTCATGGCTTCCTTCATATACTTACTTGCAGTGGTATAGACACATGTTACTTAGAATTCATTTGATGATGCTCTAACCTCCTTCATGTGTTTTTAGGTTGTGTTCTTTACATAATATCTTTGTTTTGCTTCTATGTTAAAACCCTTTATGCCCTGACTTCCATGTGAAATTGATCTTGTTGTTGTACTGAAACACACTTTGACTCCATAGCCCAATGGAAGCTTGTTGATTGATATTTCAGCCATTTATATATTGTTGTTCTAATTTTCCATAGAATTAGCCATCTAATCCATTATCACTATTATTAATCCTTTGAGAGAGCCCTCTCAGGTTGAGGAGGCTAAGCCTCAGCCAAAAGTAGGTTTGAAATAGTTACTCAAAGTCTTCCTGATCAGTAGCCTATCAGGGGTTGATTTTTTGATAACACGGGGCCTATATATAAGGCACATCGTTATAACCCGGACTCGCAGATGATTATAAACCAGAGCATATAACATTTGAAGTCCGGCCTTACGGCCAGCCACAGGTTTTGCCTGTATTTTCCCTTGTATTTCGAAAAAACGCTAGAGTCTGGGTTTTACAAAGGGAAGCGTTATGCAGCGGACCCAAAGGAATTATGAACTACAACATATATGCATGTCAGGTCCAACCAACCAAAACTCCCAATCAACGTAGTCTTAAGCCCAAGCTCATGGCACGATGCAATGTGATGTGGCGGACCCAACAGGGTATGGGGGTCCCGTCTATAGTTTTTCAAGTCCAGACTTTGGATGCAGCCCTGTGTTTTGCAGGGACTTTTAGTGTAAATTGGATTTTCACCTACAAGACCAAATCAATGAGTAGATAAATACCAGGGGCCAATTCTTTCGCGATTGTTGCTCTTGATGTTACAAATGCTTCATGAATGCAAAATTTGTGTTTTTTTTAACATTTTTTATCATATCTATATATGTGTAACTGATGTTGGCCATCTCTGTAGGTGAGGCCTGAGAGAAGGTATTCGAAGCCTAAGGATGGATTCATAAGCTTCAAGTTTGACTCCAAATAAAATATGCATGCGCGGATCCGAAGAGTTTACCCATGTGGATATGTTTATTTGAAGATTGGGTTTTATGGCGTGGCATCGTATGCCCAAGTGTTGCCTATGTATTCCAAAAGCGAAATCTCCCCAGATTTCATCATGAAGAGATGACACATAGTTATCCCCTCTAGTCAATAACCATTTAGTTCCCTAGCAAATGAAGTGCTCTAATGACAGGAAACACCCTCTACATGTCAACAGTGACACTGATTGGCTTCCTCTGTTGTTTCTGATTTGTATAATGAAGGAAGAGAGAGGGAAGGTGAAGGGGAAAAGAGAAGACCAAAAGTAATTTCCAAGTGCATAAATATGCCCTCCGGATAAGAAATAGGGGCTTTTTTGGTTTGGGAAGGATGGCTTTGATTATTGTGAATAAAGAAAGACGGTTTAGCTCAATAAAGAGCCTGTGTTTTAGATTGATTTGCCTCTTTTATCATGTGTTTTGATCAGAATGTTGTCGTCGGTATAAATGCAAATGTATATTTGTATTGTGCATATTGATGACTTACAGTTCATGGTTATGCCTAGTTACTTGAATGTGATTCAATATCATGGTTAAAACATGAAAAGTTGCTGACTCAAAACTCTGTTGGACATTAGTTGCAAGATCCTCTCCCATAAATGGAATGTGTATTCCTGTAGGAATGATTGGACTGTAATTAAGTATTAATGTAGCCTTGTTCTTATATGAACCAGTAATTGATTCATTTAGACTTGGAATTCATATATGATGTTTAACCTCCCTTTGTCATGCTCCTGCAGGATAGATTAGGATAGTTAGGACATAGACCAGAATAGTTAAAGGAAGTGTAGATAGGATTTAATACATAGTGGTTAGTTGTTTCAGTTTGTTGATTTAATTGAAGCCTTCTGCCCAGAAGGAAACTCTCAACTCATTTAACATTTTATGGGGTCCCTTAAATCCTGTTGGAACTAGCCATTCCAAATGAAAGCAGGTCTAATTAGGGCTTGCGATTAGGTTAGTTCCCCTTGTTGGTAGAGCGAACATTCGTCATGTCAACATGTACCTCCATTTTTTTCTGACATCCTTGATGATCCTTCCATCCCTTATTTTTCATGTGTATCTCTGTCCACGGATGCAACCATTGTTGATCATTCATAGTACACACCATATTTTAGCCCATCATCCAACAACAGAGTGGACCAATCATTCATTGAAAATCCACTTGATTTTTCATCTGCTTTTCTGGAAACACTGAGGGTGAACATCCTTGCTTCTCATCTACCCCTCTGTGTGATTCATCTAATCATGAGAATGTCAACAAACATCCTGAATTTTCAGATCTTGGTTGTCATGATCTCTCTACTTCTTCATCCAATCACAATATTGATTCAACTGTTGTTAATCCATCTAAGACACTGGTCTACGATGATCTATTTGTTGACGAAGTCAAAACCTCGTAGATTGTCAAGGCACTTTAGCCGAGGCTGGTCGTTATGTCAGGTCCTCGCTAGCTTGAGGTTGGTTTCACTTATGATCAGGATATTGTTGAAACAACGAAGGCTCCTCACCACTCATCTATATGCACTGAAGAACAATCTAACACACAGATCATGCTTCCTCCACTCGAACTACACGACCCCAATGCTCATGCATTGGAGGAATCCTATACAGCAAGCACACATGTGCGACACAAGTTGTCTTTGTTTCTTTCGTTTGCTTGCATGTCACAATCAAGAGTGTGCATATGCTTAACATCTACACGCAGTGTCACACAGCACCATGGTAAGTCCACAGACCACATGTCATGCACTTGCACTAACTTATGTTATATGGACACATTTAAACATGAAGTGTGCTTGTCTTCATTGTTATATCTTTCTTGTTTGCTGGTTTGCACAGTTGTGTTGTTCACAAACCATGCCTTCACCAACATGGGTCGACCAATGCAATAGTGGGTACATTGGAAGTATCACTTCACATTAGTAGACCCATTAAACATTAGCTTACGAGTAGGATTAGTGTTTTCTTTTGGTTTGTTTGTTTGCATGCATGTTTGATTACTAGCTTTGCATGTTTGTTTGTTTGCCTGCTTGTTTGCTTACTCGCTTTGCTTATGCATTTACTTATGCTTTTTTATTTGTTCTTTGGTTTGTTTGCTAGTTTACATATGTAGGTTAGTTTCGCATGAGACAGTGCGCGACTCTTGAAACAAGTTGGGTAAAGTACAAGAGGACTTATGTGGTTATCAATACTTGGTTATATGTCATCTTGCCTTTGTATGAAGAACTTGGTATCTTCAATCCATGATACTTCAATGGAAAATACGTACTATTCGAAGTGAAGATTGGTGAAAACACAACGCTTGTGTGCTAACTAGTGTCACCTACTCTAGTCAATTGTTTTTGGGTTAACCCTTGCTAACTCAATCAAGTAGAGTAAGGTGAGGGGGAAAAACTTAACAAGCACGTAAAAGGTATATATAAACTACTTCTTTGAAGGAACAACCTCTTTTTCTCTCAATAAGTCGGGATCCCTCTTCCGCCTCTGAAATGAATAAGTGATATGTACAATTATGAAAATGAAAATGAAAATGTGAAAAACTTTCGAAACAATGAAAAATGAATAAGGCTAAAGAAGAGAAAGGTTTCATGTGCAGAGAGGTGATGCAAGTAACTCTGCCAGGGTACTGACCAGGCTCACTAGCAGCGGAGCGATGCTTATGTTCCTGCATGACTCTGTCAGGGTATTGTCCAAGCCTACTGGCAATGGAGCAACACCAGAGATGAAACTAAAACTTTGACGACCATACGGCTTGTGCACCAATATACCCCTCATCCCAATCAAAACAACTATGTTGGCTTGGCTTGGAATGTGTGTCGATTGACCAAGAGCTTGGCATATGCTACATCTTACAATCAAGCAAGTGCGGAAACCAAAACAAACAGAGAAATGAACAATACTTTCGAAGGTGTTAGACTTTCTTTTCATGAACAAGGTCCATTCAGAGAGCTGGATTTCTACCAGTGTGTCACCAAGTGTTGTAGCGGCTACAACCACCGTCCAAAATTTTGCCTTAGCTTCATTTTGGAGCCTCCCTACCAACCATCCTTAGCAGCATGTCTTGCACTGTCAAGTACATAAGCTTCATTGATTTCTTAGCAGCTCACCAGCCTGTGCATGTCAGTTTGCTTCACTCCCCTCACAGGCTGTCTTTCCGGACTTAGACCATTTGCTGGCCAAGCTTCTCCCCCAGAAAATTACGCAATTCTAGAGGGGAACCAGCCTTCCCTCCATAAATTGTGTAAATCAGTTGGCCAGCCTGCTGAGCTCAAGAATTGCTCAAATCAGTCTGTCAGGCTTCCCTAGAAAATTGCACAATTCTAGTGGGTAACCAGCCTTTCCTCAAGAAATTGTGCAAATCAACTAGCCAACCTGTTGAGCTCAAGAATTATTCAACGTTGCCTATCAAGCTTCCTCTAGAAAATTACGTAATCCATCCAGGATAGTTGCTCATCCCAGGAATTGCGGAATCCTGGGAGACAGTCACCTGTTCCTCCCAAAAATTCTGCAATCCCTCTGGAACAGCAAGCTTTGTCCAGCCCAGAAACTATGCAAATCCCTCTTCCAGGCTTGCAGACCGATGCATTTACCTTCAGTTTGACCATTTCCCTTTGGACCGATCAAAACTATTTTGCATGCATGGACTCTTTTTCCCAAGGCAGCATGCAAAGGCATCCCTATATTTAGGGATCTATTTTAAGCAGTCGGAGGTTACATGCAAAGTTCATTTTAGAAGCCTCTCGCCAAGTGTCACTTTTTCCTAGATTTGCGGCATGTACATCATAACCTCGATCTTGTCAAAACGTATGAACCGGACACTACAAAGCTTATTCCTCACATGGACCTTCAAGCTCTGACATCCCACATTGCATCCAAGAGTCTTCGATACTGTCATCTTAGTTGTTTCAGGGTAAGTTTGCTTTTCATGTCTTGCACTGCGTTTCTGTTTCTTTTTGTGTTTTGCTTTGTGTGAGTGTTTCCTACTTGATTTAAATGAGTGCTTGATGTCGTTTTGATGTATGTTAGCTTGTAGAAGCATCGTTTTAGTTTTCGTTCGCATCTCACTGTCGTTGCATGCATGACACTGTTTTTGCACCAATTGTCGTCGTTGCGGCAACCCATTTCACACACATGCTTATTTTCCCATTTTTTGAATATTGCACTTGATATTTGCATGCATGATCATTCACTCTTGTTTACACTCAGTTTCACCATGTATCCATACTTCTAATGTTTTCAGTCACCCGTCGACAAGTCTGGGCTGCCTTACCCCGGGCCCTGCCTTGCCTGGCTAGAATTGTGCATCTCTGGAAGTGAAGGCTCTGCCTTCCCTCTAGAAATTGGTATGTCTAGCCTAGCACTGACCTCCAAGCTTGCATTGCACAATTCTAGGAGGTAGTGCCTTGTTGGCCCCAGAAACTGTGCAATGCAGTTTGCTAGTTTGCATGTCACTGCTGACTAATATTGCACATTGCACAGTTTCAATCCTCAGTAGGCTAGGCTGGACTATGCATTTCGTAGTTCCAGTAGTCATTCAGCCTCCTGATATCTTGAACTGTGCCATGTGCAGTTTTGGCAGTCAGTCTCCCAGCCTCCCGGTGAAAATTACGCAATATTCACAAACAATCACACAGGTATGTTGCATGTCAGCCCTCCAGTTTGTTTGGGTTTTCAACTGACAGATTGCTTTTCATGAGTGTTGTTATGTCTCAAGGTATCACATGTGTTTTCCTACCTCTTAGCAACACAGTTACAATGGATTTCAGGAGATTAGAGTCAAAGACACCGTTTAAAGCACAAATGGGGATGCAGACGATCAAGTGTCTATGAACTTGCCTATCTATGAAGACATCAAGTTGTTCATGGACAATGATATCAAGATGAAATGGCAGCAGCACCATAGTGAGTAGCACCATAAGCAATAGCAGAAGGTAGCACACCTGCATGCGACAAATACAAGAGGAGGGTTTTTGACAGCGCAGAGGTGGAACAAAGTTGCAAGCTCAAGCAGATCCACTTTTGATGAAGGAAACTTTGGATATTAAGCCTATAAGGCAACGAAGCGACAAGAGGATCACGTGAAGGAAGAGAGAGAAATAGAGAAGGGGTTGTAGGTGCTGAAGAAGAAACTCAAGGAATAACAGGAGCTGCACAGAAAGAGAAGGATTTATAGTAGGAACATGTACAATAGGAGGCACAACATCCACAAACCAATGAAATTGTGCCCATATAGGTTATGGATCCATACAACAGTTGGCAAGGAACAAACAGGGTGAGCAGTGCTATCGATCGCATGCAAATGGTATTCAGGAGCATGGATGTCATTGTGTGCATGCATGTGATCCCACCCATTTAGCACACTCAATGAGGAAGAGACAAGAATCAAGTATGACTGAAGCTGAACATGTATTTTGACAAGTTGATGTGCATGGACACCAGCACACACTTGAAGATCAGCACAGACACTATTCATTAGTATGTTGTTGGTTTAACTGCACTCAAGACAATGATGCACATGTTGTCAGATGAGTTGGACAAAGGAGCCATATCAGTGTACCTGGATGCAATGGAGGAAAGTGTTCACTTTCAGCAAGATGTCACCATTGAGCGCATGGACACCATCATGAACGACCAAGCTTGGCATAAGTTTGCCACTATCGACCATCACGAGGATGTCGAAGAGTTGGTCTTATCACAATAGTCCGAGTGTTAGTGATGTCTTGCATGGCTTGCTCAAGCCATTTTGTCTCACGTGGGTACATGTGTAGATTTTATGTAATGGCTTGTCAAGTGGAAGTTCAAGTGTCGATAGTTGAATGTAACAGTCATATATTAGTTGAAGAGTCATAAGTGTAGATGAACGGTCACAAAAGGGAATGTCAAGGGTCACCCCACCCTTTGCTATAAAATAGACCCTCATAACTCATTGTAGAGCCTTTTTGGTCAGTCAAGCTTTCGATATGAGTATCTTAGAGAAATCTTGGAGAGTATTGTAATGAGCCTTGGCTTCTCCATTGTGCAGAGCTAGTATATCTCTTTGGAGGAGCAGGCGGCAGTGACTATAACGTTCCGCTGTCAGAACTAGTGGTTGTTCATGGTTTTATTGTATGATTGGAACTTTCACCTCTTAATATAATAGAGCCAACACGTTTCATGCATATGTCGTATTGTATTTCAGCTATCTTGTTTACTCTAAATGATATATGTATATATTTTCTTACGCATGCATGTATGGCTTTCCTATATAAGTATGTATGAATATTACTGAAACGTGTTGTTGGTTTACCCATAACTTTGGATTGCTAGCTTACTTGCCTTCTAGTGTGTGATGCATCTTTGCTCATGTGTTCCCTTCTTAACATTGTGCTTTCACAGGTTTCCACGGGGCACACTCACCTCACCCTCCGTGTGTTATAACCGCTCATGCACCTTCCTTTACTTGTTGCATATGTCACACCCTTGTTACCAATAGGGACATCTTACTTGCCTCTATGTGCAACCATGGTCAAGGAAATACCGTACGACCCACTTCTGGGATTCCTACACCAAATGGTATGAGGTTTAGTTGGGACTTCTTACTGGGGAGATCCCCTGACATGTTGGCGGGTTCAGCACTGTCAACATTTCTGGAGCTAGAATGAGGGAGACAAGTTGTGTCCTCTCATCCTATTTTGAACCTTTGCACATCTATCACAGATTTTTTCACACTCAACCCTCCACAATGTTTTTTGCATGATGAACCTCTCGACATCACGAGGGAGTTTGTTGATCTCTTATCCGAATTCACGTATGATGGTGAAGGCGAAGTGGCATGGCCTGTGTTCTTACAAGACTTCTTTTCCATGCTTGAAAAGGAAAATGAATGCTCTGATGAAGATGTCAGCATGTTGCTTTCATACACACTTCGCAAATCCCCACTACAGTAGTGCTGGAGTCTGCCTCCCAGCAGCGTGCACTCACTTTACCAGTTATGTGATCTCATTGAATCTATTGCTCGTCATTTTGATCCAGAACATCTTGACCAAAAAACTATTACAAAAATGGAAGGCCTCGCATGAATCACCTACGGAATTTTGGGAATGCTTCTGTGTGTTACAGTTTCAAGCTCCGAAAGGCCAGATGAAATTTCCATATATTTGGGACAGATTCGAATATTGTCTTAAAAAATCAGTCAATCCCAAGAATAAGTTCAAGCTCAAGCTCTGCTCAGCATACTTCAGTGATGGACTTGTGAAATCACAGATAGACACAGTCACTGTCACAAGTGATTGCTTGTCGTCCCCTCATCAAACAACTCCACCACCACAGAATGATGTGGGAGAATATGCACACACATCTGTTCAACCGACACATCCTCCCGACATCACTCCTTTCAATTTTCGTGCAATCTTGGTTGTGAATCCATTGGGTTATCACATGTATTTTGTACCTCGACCTCCATCTTTGTACTCAGATGATCCTCTGAATTACATTGTCTTATGTTCTTCCATTCCAAACTCTACAGTTGTTGTGAAGGAGGATCAAGCATTGACAGAGTTGGTGTTGCACAACCAACATGCGTTGTCATTCATGAAGAGTACGACTGGGAGCTTGAACATCCACTGAAAGCAGAGGACAATCCCTATCCGTCCATACCTCCTTCATTTTTTCATGACATCCTTGATGATCCTGTCATCCCCGATTTTTCATGTGCATCTCCGTCCATAGATGCACCCATTGTTGATCATTTGCAAGACACACCGTATGTCAACCCATCATCCGACAATGGAGAGGACCAATCATTCATTGAAAATCCATTTGATTTTGCATCTACCTTTTCCAGAAACACAGAGGGTGAACATCCTTGCTTCTCATCTACCCCTCTATTTGATTCATCAAATCATGAGGATGTTGACAAACATCCTGAATTTTCTGATCTTGGTTGTCATGATCTCTCTATTTCTTCATCCAATTACGATGTTGATTCAACTGTTGTTAATCTGTGTAAGACATTGGTCTATGATGATCTATCTGTCGACGAATTCGAAACCTCGTAGATTGTCGAGGCACTTCAACCCGAGCTGATGGTTATGTCATGTCCTCGTTGTCCTGAGGTTGGTTTCACTTCCGATCAGGAAATTGTTGAAACATCGAAGGCTCCTCATCGCTCATCTATATGCATTGAAGAACAATGTAACACACAAATCACGCTTCCTCCACTCGAACTACGTAATCCTATCGCTCATGCATTGGAGTAATCTTACACAGCAACCACGCATGCGTGACACAAGTTGTATTTGTTTCTTTCATTTGCTTGCATGTCACAGTCAAGAGTGTGCTTGTGCTTAACATATGTACACAGTGTCACACGGCACTATGGTAAGTCCACGAACCACATGTCATGCACTTGCACTCACTTATGTTTTGTGGATGCATTTAAACCCGAAGTGTGTTTGTCTTCATTGTTATATCTTTCTTGTTTGCTAGTTCGCACAGTTATGCTGTTTGTGAACCATGCCTTCACCAACATGGGACGACCAATGTGTTGGTGGCTGCATTGGAAGTATCACTTCACGTGAGTAGACCCATGCACCATTAGCTTATGAGTAGGATTAGTGTTTGCTTTTGGTTTGTTTACTTGCATCCATGTTTTCTTACTCACTTTGCATGTTTGTTTGTTTTCCTGCTTGTTTGCTTACTCACTTTGCTTACGCATTTACTTCTACTTTTTTCTTTGTTCTCTGGTTTCTTTGCTTGTTTACATCTATTGGTTAGTTCCACATGAAACCATGCACGACTCTTGAAACAAGCTAGGTAAAGTACAAGAGGAATTATGTAGTTATCACTACTTGGTTATCTATCATCTTGCCTCTGTATGAAGAACTTGTTATCTTCAATCCATGATACGTCGATGGAAAATACGTACTTTTCCAAGTGAACCTTGGTGAAAATACAACGCTTTCCTGCTAACTAGTGTCACTTACTCTAGTTGGTTGTTTTTGGGTTAATCTGTGTCAACTCAGTCAAGTACAGTAAGGTGAGGGGAGAAACCTTAACAAGCACGTCATAGGAATATATAAACTACTTCTTTGAAGGAACAACCTCTTATGCTCTCAGTAAGTCGGGATCCCTCTTCCACCTCTAAAATGAATAAGTGTTATGCACAGTTATGAAAATGAAAACGAAAATATGAAAATGTGAAAAAAAATCGAAAAAATGAAAAATGAATAAGACTAAAGAAGAGAAAAGCTTCCTGCGTAGAGAGGTGATGCAAGTAACTCTACTAAGGTACTGACCAGGCTCCCTAGTAGTGGAATAATTCTTGTGTTCCTGCGTGACTTGTCGAGGTAACGTCTAGGCCTACTGGAAACATAGCAACACCAAAGATGAAACTAAAACTCTAATGATAATATGGCTTGTGCACCAATATAACCCTCATCCCAATCAAAACAACTATGTTGGCTTGGCTTGGAATGTGTGTCGACTGACCAAGAGCTTGGCAGATGCTACATATTACAATCAAGCAAGTATAGAAACCAAGATGAACAGAGAAATAAACAATACTTCTGAAGGTGTTAGACTTTCTTTTCACGAACAAGGTACATTCAAAGAGCTGGAGTTCTACCAGTGTGTCGCCAAGTGTTGTAGTGGCTACAACCACCCTCCAAATTTTTTCCTTAGCTTCATTTTCAAGCCTCCCTACCAACCATCCTTAGCAGCATGTCTTGCACTGTCAAGTACATAGGCTTCATTGATTTCTCAGCAGCTCGCCAACCTGTGCATGTCAGTTTGCTTCACTCCCCTCACAAGTTGTCTTTCCAGACTTAGACCATGTGCTAACCAAGCAGCTCCCCCAGAAAATTGCGCAATTCTGGAGCGGAACCGGCCTTCCCTACAGAAATTGCACAAATTAGTTGGCCAGCCTGCTGAGCTCAAGAATTGTGCAAATCATTCTGTTAGGCTTCCCCTAGGAAATTACACAATTCTAAAGGGGAACTAGCCTTCCCTCTAGAAATTGCACAAATCAGTTGGCCAGACTACTGAGCTCAAGAATTGCGCAATGCTACCTGTCAAGCTTCCTTTGGAAAATTGAGTAATCCATCCCAAGGCAACTGCTTATCCTAGGAATTGCGTAATCCTGGGAGATAGTCACCTGTTCCTCCTAGAAATTGCACAATGCCTCTGGGACAGCCAGCCTTGCTCAACCCAGAAACTGCACAAATCCCTCTTCCAGGCTTGCAGACCGATGCATGTGCCTTCAGGTTGACCAGTTCCTTTCGGGACCAAGCAAAGATGATTTGCATGGATGGGCTGCTTTTCCCAAGGCATCATGCAAAGGCATCCCTATATTTAGTGATATATTTTTAGCAGCTGGAGGTTACATGCAAAGCTCATTTTAGAAACCTCTCGCCAAGTGTCGTTTTCTCCTAGATTTGTGGTATGCAAATCATAACCTCGATCTTGTCAAAACTTATGAACTAGATGCTACAGAGCTCATTCCTCACATCGGCCTTGCATCTCTAACATCCCATATTGCATCCAAGAGTCTTCAGCACTGTCAGCTTAGTTGTTTCAGGGTAAGTCTACTTTTCATGTCTTGTGCTACGTTTCTGTCGCTTTTTGTGTTTCTCTTTGTGTGAGTGTTTTCTACTTGATTTCAATGAACGCTTGTTGTTGATTTGTTGTATGTTAGCTTGTAGAAGCACCGTTTCAGTTTTTGTTCACATCTCGTTGTTGTCGCATGCAAGACAATGTTTTTTCACCAACGGTTGTCGTTGTAGAGACTCGTTTCACGCACATGCATGTTTTCCCATTTTCTAAATCCTGCACTTCTTGTTTGCATGCATTATCATCCACTCTTGTTTACACTCAGTTTCACCATGCATCCAAACTTCTAATGTTTTCAGTCGCCCGTCGGCAGGTCTAGGCTCCCTATCCTGGGCCTTGCCTTGCCCAACTAGCATTGCACATTTTTGGAAGTGAATGCTCTGCCTTCCCTCCAAAAATTGCTCAAGCCTAGCCTAGCAATAACCTCTAGGCTTGCATTGTGAAATTTTGGGAGGAAGTGCCCTAATGGCCCCAAAATCTACACAACTCAGTTTAATGGTTTGCATGTCACTGTTGACTCAATTTGTGCATTGTGCAGTTTCAGTCCAAACTGGCCAGGCTGGACTATGCATTGTGTAGTTCTAGTAGTCATTCATCCTCCCAACAACCCAGACTATTCCTTGCATAGTTTTGGCGATCAATCTCCCAGCCTCTTGATGAAAATTGTGCAATCTTCACAGACAGTCACATAGGTATGTTGCATGTCAACCCTCCAGTTTGTTTGGGTTTTCAACTAACATATTTCTTATCATGAGTGTTTTTATGTCTCCAGGTATCAAATGTGTTATTATGCCTCTTAGGAGCATAGGTACAATGGCTTCCAGGAGATCAGAGTCAAAGACACCGTTCAGAGCACAACTGGGGATGCAGTCGATCAAGTGTCTATGAAATTGCCTATCTATGAATACATCAAGTTATTCATGGATAAGGATATCAAGATGAAATTTTAGCGGTGTCATAGAGAGAAGCACCATTAATAGTAGTAGAATGTAGCACACCTGCATGTGTCAAATGCAAGAGGAGGGTTGTTGATAGTGTAGAGGTAGAACAAAGTTGCAATCTCAAGCAGATTCGTTTGTGATGAAGGTGGCTTTGGACATTGAGGCTATGAGGAAACGGCGCGACAAGAGGATCCTATGAAGGAAGAGATAGAAACAGATAAGGGGTTGCAGGTGTTGAAGCAACAACTTAAGGAAGAACAGGAGCTGCATAGACAAGAGAAGGATTTACAGCATGAACAGGTACAATAGGAGGTGCAACATCCACAGATCGATAAAATTGCACCCATATAGGCTATGGATCCATACATCAGTTGGCATGAAACATATAGGGTGAGAAATGATGTCGATCGCATGCAAAGGGTATTCAGGAGCATGGATGTCATTGTGTGCACACATGTGATCCCACCCATTTAGCACACTCATCGAGGTGGATACAAGAAGCAAGTCCGACCGAAGTTGAACATGTATTTTGACAATTTGATGTGCATGACCACTAGCACACACTTAGAGATCATCATAGACACTATGCATCAGTATGTTTTTGGTCCATCTGCAATCAATGAAATGATGCGCATGTTATCAAACGAGTTGGACAAAGGAGCCATATCAGTGTTCCCAGATGCAATGGAGGCAAGAGTTCACTTTTAGCAAGATGTCACCATTGAGCACACGGACACCATCACGGATGACCAAGTTTGGCATCAATTCGCCATCGTCGACCATCACGAGGATGTCGAAGAGTTGGTCTTACCACAACGGCCCGAATGTTAGTGATGTCTTGCATGGCTTTCTCAAGCCATTTTGTCTCACATGGGTACATGTGTAGATTATATGTAACATCTTGTCAAGTGGAAGTT
Organism: Pinus taeda; assembly: GCA_000404065.3. Classification (NCBI taxonomy): domain Eukaryota; kingdom Viridiplantae; phylum Streptophyta; class Pinopsida; order Pinales; family Pinaceae; genus Pinus; species Pinus taeda. The sequence continues at coordinate 11,606 of APFE030105706.1, read as the reverse complement.
CAAGTGTCGATAGTTGAATGTAACAGTCATAGAGTAGTTGAAGAGTCATGAAGGTAGATGAATAGTCACAAAGGGGAATGTCAAGGGTCACCCCACCCTTTGCTATAAATAGTCCATCATAACTCATTGTAGAGGCTTTTTGGCCAGCCAAGCTTCTAATAGGAGTATCTTAGAGAAATCTTGGAGAGTATTGTAATGAGCCTTGGCTTCTCCACTGTGTAGAGCTAGTATATCTCTTTGGAGGAGCAGGTGGCAGTGACTGTAACTTTCCGTTGTCGGAACTAGTGGTTGTTCATAGTTGTATTATATGATTGGAACTTTCACTTCTTAATATAACAGAGCCAACATGTTTCATGCATATGTCATATTGTATTTCAACTATCTCGTTTACTCTAAATTATATATGTATATGTTTGCTTACGCATGCATGTATGGCTTTCCTATATTAGTATGTATGAATCTTACTGAACTGTTACGGTGGTTTAACCATCACTTTGGATTTCTATCTTGCTTTCCTTCTAGTTTTTTATGCATCTTTGCTCGTGTGTTCCCTTCTTAACTCCGTGCTTTCATAGGTTTCCAAGGGGCACTCACCTCACCCTCTATGTGTTAGAACCGCTCATGCACCTTCATTGACTTGCTACATATGTCATACCCTTGCTACCAACAGGGACATCTTACTTGCCTCTGCGCACAACTGTGGTCAAGGAAATATCATACAACCCACTGTTGGGACTCCTACATCAAATGGTCTAAGGTCTAGTTGGGACTTATTACCGGGGAGATCCCTTGACATATTGGCGGGTCTAGCACCATCAACAAAACATGACAGCATAAATATCATCATAGTGCATTATCAACACTCTCAATAAAAAACATCAACCATTGAATCAAACACAAATATTAGCTCTCTCTCACATCCACACACCATCCTCAACTTACATAGCCTCAAGAATCTCAGGGAAAATTTTAGGGGCTAATATTCGCAAGTGGGTTAATTTTCCATGCTTTTTCCAAAAAAAAAGATTTGCTAATTTTCATTTTTTTTAAATGTTTCGCCAAAATTTTATAGTATAAAATTATTTTAACTTAAAAATCGTAATTTTGTTTTATAGAGAGTATACAAAATTATTAGAAATTTGAACAACTTTACAAAAATATCACAACACATTTTACAAATGTCATATTATGGATTAGAGAGATTCGCCAATTTTTTAAACTCTAAGATAAATTTTCATCCTTAAAATTTCCCCTGCTCAAGATATTAGCTGCAAATAATCTAGATGCAAAATCTCAATGATAAAATATAATATTTCCATATAAAAACACGAGACATTATTGCAAACAATCTACCACAATCATATCAGCAGCATATATAAACTCAAATAAAAATTATGCCTCTGCAATCACAAATTCATTGGCAAACTCCTTAATAACTATGTCATTTTTCTTTTGCATAGTCTTCAACCATGCATACTTTTGTCTCTACTACTGTTTCACCTTCATGCACACTCTGCTACAACAAAATAACTTTCCTTACCATTGGTTTTTCAAAACACTATGAATTTTTTTCCACACAAGAACCAACCAAATGAGTAACCTTTCTCCACATATTTGTAATATCCAAAGGTGGTCAAGTCTATTAATTCTACAAGTGATGGATCTCACCCAAAACCTTTTCACATGCTTTAGATTTTATTGGGCTAGATTTCTTAACCAAATCAAACCACTTATTCTACTATCCTTTTGATAGTTTAAACTTAGATCACCTTCTAGAGGCCCCATGTCTTGTCTCGACCTTTTTTTGGAAAATTTTGATCATAAACATCACCAAAAACAAATTAATTCCAAATATGTCTGAGGAATGCAGAATAAATTTTGTGTTTTCTTTCGGTCGCACACACAAGCCTACATGAAATCTACTGCAATCACTCCCACAACACTGCAAGCCAGTGACTGGAAATTTTCATTCGCTCCCACAACACTGCTAGCCAGCGACTGAAAACTTTCAGTTGCTCCCATAAGCCTCCATCCATGCAATTGAGACTAAGTTCTGCTCATTGGACTAGTGACATAGATCAGCTCCTTTCTTCAATCAAATTATTCTTCAAGCATGCAGTAGTGCATCAAAAATAAATAGTAGTTTGATATTCAAAAGTAATGACCATGTTGCATAATTCCATAAAGGCATCTACAAACTTACAAAAGTGCATTCTTTGTAAATGTGTTTTTATAAAATCGTGGACCCTTCTCTAAATGCATGAGAAGGGTATAAATACTATCTAACTAAAGTTTAAAAATAGATTATACAAAATATCTAAGGAGGTTTCAAACAACCTTCCTCTTAACTAGTAACTAACTCTAAAAATAAAATCAATTTGATGACTCGAGGTTATGAAATTGCTATCTACCAGCTTTTCCTTGAGGTCGCATATGTCGAACATTGGTTTTACTTGAGGAGGTTCTCCGAAATGTTTTCTAACATGTCCTACAAAGATGGCATCTGTAAGAGGTGGCAGCATTCTTTGTGTTGAATTGAGTTAAAAATTCAGTGTCATAATTGGGCTGTGAGGTTTGCCAAGAAATTGACAATATGCCTCCTAGTCGGTCTTTGATAATTTCGTGATTTTCTCTCTTTGGATTTTCATCTTTCATTTCTAGTTTTTATCCAAGTCTTTCATATCTGGCAGTGACTTTGGATCACCTTATTTATCAAGTTGGTGGTGTGAAAAGTATGATTGATTTCCTTTATTATATTCTTTGCCACTCCTGCTACTCTTGCTACTGCCAATTCTAACTACTTAATCCGTGTATCCCAATCTGTGAATAATATGTCCTTGTGTGTTTCTTCAATCTCTGGCATATTAGCGTTTCTTCCTTCTTCTGATTCTTTCCATTCAATGTAGTAAGAGATCTTTGTATTTAAGTCATTAAACTCAGTTCTCTGATCAATTTCCTTATCTGTTGATTAATCACTAGTATTCAAATAAGGGGTGATATTGGACATTTTCTCGCAGAATAGATCTTGTTGTTTTGACAGAATGGATTTTAGCTCCAATGCCTCTTTGATGAACTCATCAATAGTGGGCACATATTTATATTTCTCCATAGTCTCTTGCAACTCTTGGATTTTCATATTCTTTGCTAAGATATCTACTTCGTGGCTTATCCTAATTACTTCCATACTTTGCTGCAATTGGACTATTTGTTTTGTGGCTTGCTTGTTCACATTTGTTTTCTTGATTTCCATTTGTTGTTCAAGTTGTGCTATCATTTATTCTCTTTCTCTTAAAAAAACAAATACTTTAGTGGACTTATCAATGGTGGCAGTAGCATATGCCCCTGAAAATTGTGACAGACTGGTTAAATTCTCAGTAGGATTTGAAGGAATATCCTTCCAGATTATATCCATTGGCTCATTCCCTAGTGGAATTTCATGTGTTTCCACTCTCCTTCTCTTCCTTTGTCTTCTTAATACAGCCTTATGCAATGGGCTATAGAATACATCTAAAGGAGGTATTTCTGTAACCTTTATGATAATCTCAGATGTAAGAAATGTAGGTATGATTTCTGCATTCTATGAATTTGTTCCTTGTTCGTTCATTGGCTCAGGCTCTGAAACTTTCCTAGTTTTCTGTGGAGTATGATATCCTGTAGTTTCTTGGACATCTGTTGCTTTGGCAATATCTTGGAGTTTTTTATTAAAATGTTCCCATTCTTGCTCCATATCACTGCTTTCACCTTTGGACTAGTATCCTAAGTTAGGTCACTTTTGACCTGTTTCTCATCTGATTTTTTGCTATATTCTGTTGTAGCCTCTGTTTCCTATGTCTTACCTATGTTTTGGGCTACATTCATCTGATATTTTGTTTTAGAATTTGGTTCCTCATTTTTAATGGTCACACTGGGTGTAGGTTTGTTATCAGTTCTTCACAAATCCAAAGGGATTGTTTCAAGCCTCTGATTTCTAAATTCATGAAACCTTTCAAATTCGTCAGGATTCAAATTCACCTTTGCCCAATTGTATGCTTGTTCAAATGACTCAGCTGATTGTAATAAATATTCAAATTCATGATTTCATGGATAAATGGTTTTACCTTTACTAACATAGTAAACCTGTGTGCTACTTTCTCTAGGTCAAATTGCATCATTGGCAGAGTAGCCAGCCTGAGCCTCTCTAAGTTTTGCAATTATTTGTTTGCATGGTTGAAGTTCACCAATGAAAAAGCACCACACTGGATGGTAAAGGGTGTCCATAGTGATTTTTTCATATCTTTCAAAGTCTTTCTTAAGCCTTTTCTAATATTTTGGTGAGCTATTTCTCTGGCTAACAGCTTGTCAGAGACATACAAAGGAAGTACATGTGTTTTTGTTGTATTGTTGTAAACTCTGATGTATGTGAACCATTGCTCAAAAAAGTACTTACCTACTACAAGAAGGTCTGTAGCAGCTTCCTTTGAAAATATCGGGGCATTTTTATCAAAAACTATTTGATGTAATGGTAGCATAACACCATTGCATATCTTGTAAAAATGGGGTATAAAATGGGATTCCCACATTTGTTTGTGACTAAGATGGATGGGGTATGGTTCTTGCAAGGTCCATTTCCAACCCATAATTGGAAACTTAGTACAGAAATAGATAAATCCCATGATATAAGCACTCATAAAAAATAGAGGAAAGATTTTTGTGGAGGTGGATCGCTTTTGACGATATTCAGAAATAGTCATAGCTAAGTTGTCAGATAGGATAGTATCCCAATTCATTATATGAGAATAGATACATGCATCGATTAGAGGGGCCCATTCTATAGAGAACTTGGTATTATCAGGAAATCCATACAATCTACATAACATGGAGGCTGCATAGTTATGGGGATTTGCTAAAGAAGCTATGGGGTACATCCCCGTCTTGTCATATTTGAATTTTTTTTTTTTTACTCTCCACCCCTGAATCATCTTAAAGAGTTTTTCATTCTCCTTCGTGAACTTGGCCAGGAATCATCTATCATATATATCCTGAGGGTTGGAAAGATGATACATTTGTTTCAAATCTTTGGTTTTAAATGATCTCATCAGCTCCATCTTTGAATTGTTGAATTGTCTATCTTCAATATTGACATTCTCCACTACCCATATAACCATATTCGTGATGGTAGTATCTTGGCTCTTGCTCCTATTCTATGAAGAAAAGAGAAAGCAGCGTCTATGAATTGAGCTGTCAAGGGTGGTATTGAATTTGTTGTTGCCTTGGTAATAGTAGATTTAGGCTGCTCATTTTCAAGTCTATTATAGATAACTTCCCACGTTGTTTCTCCTCCATCATCACTGCAAACCGTGTCAAAAAATATGGGTGGCATCTCTGTAGCTTCAAATTCTGAAAGACTCTGTTGCTTCTGTTTTTGCATTACTTTCCTTAAGGACATCTCTTTTGAAGCTTTCCTGAAATGAAAGAGAGATACATCATATTAAATAGTATAGGAAAATTAAGGTTGAAGAGCTCTTCGAAATGACTTGAATCATGGGAAGATTTGAACGCAATATCTTTATTAACTAGCCATAACTTGAAAATATTAACTTCTCTCCTCGAGCTGCTAAACAATAATTGCTCTTTCAACCCACTTCATATTTCATTAAAAACTCAATAACTTCCCACACTATCCCCAAAGAAGACATTTTATGCAACATTGATTATGGGATTAAGGATTTACCAGACAATATTAAAGATTATTAGACAGGATTATTCCATCATCCTCAGAAAAGCTAAACGACCCAGAAGCAATATCTCCAAACAGGAATACCTTGCTCTCAAGACCCTAAACCAAAACCATAATATTATGGTCTTGAAAGCTGACAAAGGTGATGTGATTGTTATAATGAACACAAAATATTACAATGAGAAGATGTTAGACCACCTAACCAATAGTGAATGTTACATTAAATTAAAAAAGAATCCCATAAGGAAGATCTCCAAAAATGTTAATAACTTAATAAAAATGAGCAAGGAACACAACATCAAGAATCTTATTGAAACCAATCCCTACAACCCTAGGATTTATGGAGCCCCTAAAATTCATAAGGAAGGTACTACACTAACTAGGGATTCTGTAGGAATTTACAGGGTAAGTTCCTCAGACAGAACACCAGAAGGACACCGCTCACAAACAGATCACAGATCAATACACCAGTATTTTGACGTGGTTAAAACCCTCAGAGAGGGAAACAGTCCACGGCCTGCGCCAACGTGGCTACTACAGGCCATTTATTAATAAAAGAATGAAAATTTACATAAGCTTCTCTCATGCACGGTTAACCTACAAATGACCCTCCATGCGCTTTAAATAGAATTCATGGACCAATCGGGTGTCAAGCCACGGATCAAGTGTCGGTAATACCGAGGAGAGAATGACACGTCGGATCACTACATATCGTGACC
>APFE030105688.1:0-32427 GCA_000404065.3 Pinus taeda | reverse complement strand
AGCCAACAATTTTCAAGAATAATTTCCTCACATAAGTCATAGAATTTTATCCAATATCATATGATTTTCTCTTGCACTCAAAGAAAACTCTTATTTCGCCACTCCGCAATTATCATGACTACACAACTCCTATTCTTTAAAATCTTCAGAATACTAATTAAAAACAATGACCACAAGCTTATTTCATGACCACAATTTACTTTTTACCTAACTAGATATTTTCATGAATTTAGGATCTCATAACACCTACCACAAACTTATTTCACTTAGTTCTAATTTAGAGTTGCGGATTAAAAATAAAGATTAATAATAATTCTTTTCACGGTACCCGAGTTTGTAAAATAAGCCACTTTTAAAATATAGACTCCCATCACCACAAATAACTCCAACATATAGAATATCCCACTTCCAAAATAAAGAAATTTTTTATCTTTTTTAAACCAAAATTTATCACGAGCTATAGCATAAGTTTTAGCTAAAAAAACCTGTAGTTGATTTATAAAAATGTAGTGGGAATATGGTTTTACCCTTCTAAATATTGGCCCCTTTATACTCAGTCTTTACCAACAAGACTACTTTGAACTCAAAAGCTGTAAACTGAAACACACAATGGTCTGGTCAAGATGCAACTACTATGTCTCACAATGACTAAAACTGAGATCTACAATGTTTCTCTCTTACTTTAGTGGCTGGAACACTACAATCACATTCAACAGTGTCTTACACCAGCTTCAGCCAATTCGCCCTTCACTAGAGACTCTACCCGTTTCAAACAGGCTTTTATGCACACACTAAAGAACAGGAAAATACTCAGACAAACTTCTTTGCAACAAATTTTTCACACTAGCTACACACAAGAAGGAACTCACACTCAGCCGATAATTGCGAGACATGCCCTAAATGCAAAGCTCACATAGCCACATAACTATCTCTCATAGAAGAGCTTTAAGCTCTCAGCACTCAACATACCATATCAGAGAGTGCAGAACTTTGAAAAACAATCTCTCACAGAAGAGCCTTAAGCTCTCAGCACTCAACATACCATATCAGAGAGTGCAGAACATTGAACAACAATCTCTAACAGAAGAGCCTTTAGCTCTCAACACTCAACGAGGCTCTGATACCATATCAGAGAGTGCATGACTGAACAGAACACAAAAAAACATCTTATTCATTCGATTACCAAACATCTTTGGTTAAGATGCCTTTTTCGAGAAGCTATCTAACTCTCGAAACTTCCTCCTTAACTCTCTAGAACTCCTACCTAACACATTCAATACAGTGGGTGGTTGGAATTAATGTTTTCCAACCATTATTGTATTAACATAGGAAGAGGGGTTGGCTAGATTTAAATCTTATTAAGAGGGATTGAGTCGAGAAACCAATTGTTGGGATAAAAAATATTCTAACAAGTGCTCAAACTACAATTTTAGTATAATCCTGTTAAAAGCCTGAGACCGTTGAAGCATTATACAATTAGATAAATAGTTATTTTATTCTAGGCTGATGGTGGAAACCAACTATGATAAGAAGTATCTAGATAAAATATATAAAAATAAAAAAGTGATAAATCGATTCAGTTAAAAATTTCACAGATCGATTCAGAGATGTCGAAGCACCAGATAATTGAGAACAAAAGAACAAGCACATCAGGTTTCTGGTTTTCACTGCATGATGTGAGGCAGAGACACGCGTGCTTGCGTAAAGGAGTGTAATCAGTGTAATCTGTTTAACTTTTATCGGAATTTGATGAATTAAATCTATTGGTCAATGGTGCTAGGTGTACCACCAATGCATTCTACTCTCCATGAACATTGTCTTCAAAATTAATATTGTGTGACTGTTTAATCTTTTCTGAAAGATACGTACATCAAAAGCGTGGTCGTTATAGATTTCTTTGGTATAATTCAAGAGTCTATAAACTTTTTCGAAAATCTATTTTATCAAGAATCTAATAAGAGAATTTAGCGAGTGCCTGTAGAACGTGATTATGTAACTCGATTGATCCTCGCGATAAAACAAATCCAAGAAACTCCATTCTTGTGTTTCCGAATTGAAGTTTGTTCTCTGAATGTGTTGTGCCATGTTTGAAAAAATGCTTCAATTTTTTTAAGGTGGATTTCATGCTCCTTAATATCATATAAGCATACTAAAAATATCATGTATATACATTATTACAAAATGCAAACTACAATTTTTTTTTTAATATTAATTTAACTGAAAATTTTCAACCTAAAAGGAATTACCTTAACTTTCAATAATATGTCCCATTAAATAAAATATTAACAATTTTTTTTTTTTTTTTTTTTTTCAGAAGAAAAAGCTGCATATTTATATTAAGGTAATATAAAGGATCACAAAAATTACAGAAGAACATATGCCTCAAACGCGCCAGTCATAAAATGTTCTGTGGGAACATAGTGTGTCAAAACATATATGGAAACTGAACAAAAGGTCCTGTATAATGAAAAACATAAAGACCAACATGTAAGAGAGCAGAAGGCCGACCATTTAAAGGTAGAGAAAAAGCCACGATAGATCTATGTAGTGTTACTTGTGTTGTATTCATACATAGAGCATATGAAGGGTAGAATGGAGTTGAGGGCGGCATTTAAGGAATCGAAGATCCTATGATTTCGCCAGCACCATATAAACCAGACAGTGATAATGAGGAGTGGGCGGCGATTTGCACATTGAGAAGACCACTAGAGGAAAGCAGCCTGCACAGTGTGAGGAAAACTATAAAAACGTGCAAGTTCATACCAGATGTCCTGAGTGGGGCGGTAATAAAAGAAAATATGGAAGTTTGTCTCTTCTTCTGACTCGCATATGGAGCATCTGCTGGGGCCATGCCATGACCGTTTTCTCAGGTTGTCCCATGTCAGGTTCTTGTTGTTGAAGAGGAGCCATGCAAAGTAGATCATCCTTGGCGGGCATCCAGTTTTCAAAAAAGCCGTGGGGAAGATTGGAGCAGAAACCGGGGCCGACGTGGAGATGAGATCTGTGTATATATCTTTGACACTGATGGGGGCAGTGGTATTGGTAGAGAACGAGTGTAGGTGGTCAGAAGGACCGCTGCGCATAATCCCAGAAGCCCGCAATGATGAGCACACTTGAGACCAAACAGGGAAAAGAGGAGCCGGCAGATCGATCTGTTCCGTAGTCTTCCAAGTGGGGGAGGGGCCAGTCCAGTCCGAAATGACTTTGTCCCATGTAAAAAATCCCAAGTGGTGTATGGTGGCGATGATATTTTCAGGAAGGAAAATACTTTGCTTGCAGCCAATCGGATCGATGCCGAAGAGCACTTGAGTTCCGGAATGTAGACGCCATCTGAGCTTTGATAGGAAGTATTTTTCTACAGATTTAAGGCTGTGCAAGATGGCGGAGCCTCTATGTATGCCAATGGTGCCCCTGCGATACCAGAAATGCAGACCCCAACCCTTCATATATTTTTGCTGGATTGTAATAGTCCATGGCCCGGTGCCAAAAATACCTCTGTGTAGAGTTTTGTAAGTGAGAGATCTGCCAAAAGTGCGCAGGTCTTTCAGACCCCATCCGCCTAAGTGTTTTGGCACGGCGATCCTGTGCATTTTACTCAAGTGTATCTTTGACCAATTTTTGCTGCCACCCCAGATAAAATTGGCTGTGATTGAGGTCAACTGTTTGAGGATGCTGATCGGGAGATGGAAGAGGTGTGCCCAGTACACCGCCATCTGAAACAGAACAACATGGGAGAGAGTTACCCGGCCCGCCAGAGAGAGATATCGGAATTCCCAGGCAGATATGCGGTTATAAAATCTCTCAGTTAACCAAATCCAGTCGAGCTTGGAGTAACCGGTGGGCTTTAGGTGGAACCCGAGGTATTTGAGGCCTTGGGAGAGAGGGGTCGAGTCGATGCCACCATGTCCAAGCCCACATCGTTGTGGTATAACATAGACTTAGATTTGTTGATGAAGAGCCCAGAAGCGTTGTTGAAGCTGTCTAGAATGTCCTTGAAGCAGTTCAATGAAGATCGAAAGAGAATAGCGAACAAAAGAACATCGTCGACAAAGAGGTTATGGGAGATATGTACCTGTCTGCATATATTGACCGCCTTGATTTTCCCCTTAGCCACAACTTTGTTGGTGTGAAGGCTCAGAGAATTCACGACGAGGTTGAACAGAAGAGGTGACAATGGGCAGCCCTGTCGCAGACCTCGTTGAGCCTGGAAGAAGTGTGTAGGGAGGTCGTTGACAATAACAGCATAATTGACTTTTGTAAAGCATGCCAAGATCCATTTGATGTTGTGTGGCCTCAAGCCAATCTTAGCCAGCAAGCATTCCATAAACCCCCAGTCAATGCATTTGAAAGCCTTGTGAAGGTCAATTTTCATGATTGCCCCAGCCTAGTGACGGGCATGGAGAGAGAAAAGGCATTCCTGTGTGTTGGCCACAACGTTGAGGATGTTCCTGCCTTGTAGGAAAGCGTATTTATCTTGAGACAAGGAGGAGGCCAGGTATCCTTTGATCCATTCAACAATGATCTTAGTGATGATATTGAAGGAAATGTTGCACAGGGAAATCGGACGGTAGTCCTTAAATGTTTCAGGATCAACATTCTTTTGGATCAGGGCAATCAGTGTCGAGGAGGTGTGAGGATGAATGAAGCGAGAAGTTTTGGAAGCCTAAACCATGGAGAGGATATCCATCTTGAAAATATCGAAAAAATGGATAAAAAATTCGATGGTCTAGCCATTGGGTCCTGGGCACTTGTCCTTTTGGAAGGACTTCATAATTCGAAGAAGCTCCTCTTCGGAGACTGGATTGAATAAGACCTCATTAGCATGTTTGTCGAACATAAGGGGGGCTAAGTCAATACCCCATAAGAGGTCCTAAAAATCAACATTTGGTCTTCACGAGAATCGTTGCTTGAAGTATGAGACAGCTTCCCTGGAAATGTTGAGTTGGGAGACAAAAGTGTCACAATTGACATTCTTGATCTTCCAGATGGCATTCTTGATTCTTCGCGCATTGGCATACTTGTGAAATTTTTTTTATTTTATCACCCTCGCGCAACCAGGTTGCCCGACTTTTGAGCTGCCAGGTGGCCTCCTGCTTCTTGAGAATGTTGGATCTCTTCCCCTCAAGAGAATGGATGCGGCTTTTCATTTCGAAAGAGAGGGAGGAGTTGGTAGTCTCCTGTATGATGTGGTCGATTTCCTGTTGGATATGGAGGAGATCCGCCTTATCCTTTTTCTTTTGCGCCACTTCCCAAGCCTTGAAATTTTTTTTTGGCGCTTGCAGCTTCTGACGAAAAGAGCGGGGGGGTAAGAGTGGCTGAGAAGAAGAGATCTGTTCCCATGAGTTTGAGATGAGCTCGTTGAAGGCAGGGTCAAGCAGATGAGATATGTAGGTCATTGGGTAGTTTAATGGCTACAACCATACAAACAAATATCCCTCAAAAAATCTAAGAAGGATAAAAAATTATCACCCAAATACCATGGTCCTTACAAGGTGTTCCAGAAGATTGCTACTATGGCATACAAATTGGAGTTGCTTGTATCTTCTCGAGTACACCCAGTTTTCGATGTTTCATGCTTAGAGAAGGTTATCCATGACAAGCAACCAGTTCAAACCATGGTGCTAGAACTTGAAGAAGAAGGAAAAATAATATTTGATCCTGAAGCAGTGATGGAAACAAGGACTCGACAACCAAGAAAAATTCCAAGGAAGTAAATTTTTCTTAATGTTTACAAACCTTGGAAAATCTTACTAGTCCCTAATATGTGAAGTGTAAAATGTTTGGATATATTTTTCTAAAAATATTCAAATTTATAATGATTTCATATCATTATCTATAAAAATTTAGTGATTTTTAAGGTAAAATAATTTTATCCTATAAAATTTGGGCGAATACATTTTAGAGAAAATGGAAATTTAGCTAATCAAGTTTTTGCAAAAAGCATGGAAAATTAGCCCACCTATGAATATTAGCCCCTAAAAGTTTCTATGTTGACGACTACAAAATCGGTTAATTAAAGAGTATGTTATTAAGTGGAAGAACTTACCCAACTAAGATTCCATACGGGAGGATGAGAATTTTATATAAAAGCATCCAAAACTACTCAAGCATTGAGGAAAACAATTTTTTGAAGGACAAGGGCATGTTAGGTCCCTATAATACTAGTGTATTACCATTATTGTTATTAGTTTAGCCCGCTATTATTATTGTTTTGCTCATGTATCCCCCATATTGTTATTTTTGTGCTCCATAGAAGCCCACTATTGTTATTCTTGTACTCTTACATTATTATTGTTATGCAGGCTCTTATTATATTGTGACCCCTTCGACTACTATATATACCAAGGAGGTCTTATGATTTGAATCATCCAAGAATTGTTCATTTATGTAATGTAAAGGAGGTTTCCCACTCAAAGAGGATAATTTTTAAGTCATTGATCTATATTTTCTATGAGCCGGTTGCATAACAAAGATGAAGAAGTTCAATTGGGTTATTTCCATGCTATACAAATATATTAGCTTTCGGTATTGTTATAAGTGATGGAGTTCTATGGAATGTTGGTGTTGTTGAATTATCCCAGAGCTTCTGCTGACAACAAATCTATTTCTTCATCCTATGACTGTAAAATATCTCAACACATATTATGCGATAGCGATCTCAGCTTTTTCGATTGGTTGTTCTTCAACCTCTTTTTCCATCTAGGTTGACATTTTTGGATGTTTTTCCTCATTTTTTACTATCCCTGAGGTTTGACCTAATATTTTATTATCTGGGGATTTACCCTTTCTGAGTGACGTTTTTTGAATCTAGTCATATCTTGTGATAACTTTGTTGTAATCACTTTCTATATTCCTTTCTATCCTTCTCTTTAAATGGGGCATGATCCTTTATGATCCATCTTTTTATTTTCCTATTTCAAGTTATATCTTTTTTATCTATTTGGCCTCATTTTGGTGATTTGTTACAGCTACCCTCCTTAATGTCGCATGCATTTCTCTTTTCGATGTGCCTCCGGATTTCATGTTATGTCCTCGGGATGATATTTTCCTCATTTGGTAGGTGATCCCGGATAATTCTTTCATTGTTTTTGTGACTTTCTAGGTGTTTCGTATTTATTTTCTCTTCCCTAGGTTGTTAGACTCTTGTCATTTTTCCTTCTAGGTTGTTAATGGGGACATGGATGCCTTGAAAGCTAATGTGTCAATTCAAGAGGATTTTATAAAATCCATGATGTATGTTGAGTTGGCTTTCATGAAATATGGGCCCTCCTCTTTTTTTTCTTGGAATATCAAATCTGCATGTGCTACACCTGGATGATGAGTTTTGAACAAGTGAACATTTTGATGAAGTTCCTTCTTCTAACAGACAACCGACCAGCCACCAGCACCAGTCAAATCATCATTTCCACGGTAAGACTATAAGGACCTCCTTTAAACCAAACTCCTCAGTTTTGATCATGATGTTCTATGGGATCACATTGTTAGCCTACAAAAGAGAGAATTGGTTGGACGTTGATTCTTTGCATAAATATATAAAGGAAACATGCGGGACTAAGTCCAACCCTTATGGTCATCCATGCTTTGATATAAACCTAAGGTGATCTTATTGATGAAATCTCGATTCTTCATCCATTTCTTTCACTAGGATGACGCGGAGAGGATTCTAAAATCCCTATGTGTGTGCAGTCGTGATTTCTTCTCCTTTTCCTCTGGTACATCAACTTTAACCCCTTAATAGATATGCTATGGAACAACTTGGTATGGGTTAAATCATGGGGGCTTCACTCAATGAACCTATGACATATCATGTGTGTTCGTGGCATACTAAACAATACTATTAATTTTACTACATATTGGAAAATACCTCTAAAAATCACATTATTTAACCCCCTAACAATATGAACCAAAAACACCTTCCCAATTTAAAGGACCCCTACTTTCACAAGATATTGTAGGTATCCATATTTTCATTAACATTTTTATACCCCTTTATATTTATTCATTTACTTTGATCTCCTTTTTTCTATACCTGTTAATATAAAAACCCTTTACCCCTTATTATATGCTCAATATATTATGTCATTTTTTCCTCAATATATATTCCCCAATATGAATGCACGTGGTACTATATTTCTTCCCCAATGAAGACCCCGTGGGTTAAATTACTAGGGCTTCATTTGAAATTTTGGACACGTCAGCCTCCAGAGGAGATTGGAAACTCAGTTGGCCATTTTATCTATATGGATCCTAGAGGTATGGGGGCTCGGGCCAAGTTTTTGGCTTGGATTCTAGTGGAAATTGAGTACAATGGTGAGCTCTTGGAGCACATTGATTTAGAATGGGGGGCTATAATCCTACGACAGTTACTAAGCTACTAGGGTATTCCCTTTCATTGCATCTTCTATCATCACATTGGAAATTTACTAGAGAGATGTCTCGAGCGCTTATGTGCCCCCTTGATGGACAAGGTCATGTGGTAGGAGGTGGATGTGGGAGAACTCAGGGGATCGATTTCATTCATCATCAGAATGAACAAGGACTTGTACCGATGAATTCCTAGAATCCTTTTCTTGCTTCAGATGTTCCTACCACTTCTAAAGTGTCTCTTAATTCATCCCTGATGATCTCTCTTGCTCACCCCATACTATATTAGATGATGCATTGGTACATGATTGTCCATCCTATTTTTCACATGCAGTGGTTCATCCGTGGCCTGAACCAACACCTATATCCTCCTGGTCTCTTCATTCCCTTTTTGTTCCTCATCCTACATGCTATATGTACCTACTTCCCCTCTAGCTGAGCATGTTCACATCCCATCAGATGATAATCCTTCCATGCCATCGATTCTACTCTCCACTTCTCTACCCTGACCATCACTTATGCCTTCCTCTTCTTTTCCTTTAGATGTTTCCCTCTTGCTTTTTTCCCCAAAATTATATGGGGAGTGACTTGGAATTCACGATGTCAAACCCTATTATGGACCTTTTGAATCTATCTATTCATTAGACTAGGCATTCCTCCTCTGTCTTGAGAATCAAACTTGATTCTTCTCGTAACATAGTTGTTTTTCATACAGAGGGGTTGGGTAGTCGCCATTTCTGGGGATGCTCCTCTACTAAAATTTTATATTTTCAAAACATCTCTGATCTTAGAGATGTCGCTATTTTTTCCTCATCTACTAATGGGGTCCTTAGAGCTGATGCGCCCATCTCAGGAATCCCTTGATGAAAATCATCTCTCTAAATCTTTGTGGCTTGGGGGATGCCACTAAAATGTCCTCTCTCAGACATCTCTTTCACTCGATTCAGCCCTACATCATTTTAATTTAGGAGACAATGACTAATAAGGAAAAATCCATTAATTATTTCTTTTCCATTTATCCCCATTCACATATTGTTTCAGCTGACTCTTCTGGTTTATCGAGTGCTTTGGTGGATATTTGGATCCTAAATGGGCTAATTAGATAGCCTATAATTTCTTCCAAGGTATTCTTTTGACTTGACATGTGCATGGGTGATTTGAAGATCAAAAATAAAATAAAAAGTGAAAGTGCCAGAATCTCTTGAAACTAGAGTCAAGTCATAGTGTTCATCATCCTAATTCGAACAACACTTGCATTGCCTTAAATCGAAATTATATGTTGAAGTTATGATGTTCTGAAGTTTTGGACAAAAAAATAAAAAAAATTATGTATGGGTTGACTGGGCTCATGACTCGGAAGTTCGTACTATTGATTTCATGTTGATGTTAGCATGCCAACTGCGCATAGAGAAGGTCGATGAGAACTCGCAAAGTGTCAGTCCATACAGGGGTGAGATGGCATCATTCTATTGGTTGAGGCTATTTTGGTGGCCCAATAGGAGGCTTCAGTGTGGCCCAATCGGAGGCTGCCACGTAGTGCCTTCTTGTTGGTCAAAACTATATCTATTGGTCAAATGCAGTCAGTAGGGGTCAGACCCACGACCGTCCATGTGTAAACCGGGCACCCAACCACCAAGACACAAGTGTCACATTTTTATGGTAATAAAAAATTTCATTATAATGATTACAATCATTGCATATGGGGGTAGAGCTCAGGGTGTTATCCATAGCCCCCATTCATAACATTGCACGAGACCACCTACTAGAAACGAGGGCACTACTAGAGTGGGGTAAAGAAATTAGGCCCCTAAGCATATGGAGCTTCACATGACCATGCATAGGCCATGGGGTACTATCGGGATGGGGAAGGGGATCCAGCCCTAGCCCCCACGTCTATTGATTGGAAAATGACCACCATCGTGGAGCTAAGTCTGACGGTGGAAGGTGGATAATGCTCAACCCCTAGTCACATCAATTCCATGTAACCGAAGCTGAGCAGTATGAGGCTAGCCCAGTGGAGCGGGAAGTTAGCCTAATCCCCAACCACATGGGCACCATGCGACCATCGACAAGGCAAAAAGTTCTACACTTAGTTGTAATTGTGCAATTTAATGAGGGAACAAATTTCATCTTTTTCAGTGGAAATCACACTGGTCGCAAGTGAATTTGTCACTCGATTGACTGTGTAAAGGGTGAATTTGCAAAA
The DNA here is from genome assembly GCA_000404065.3 of Pinus taeda. Taxonomy (NCBI): domain Eukaryota; kingdom Viridiplantae; phylum Streptophyta; class Pinopsida; order Pinales; family Pinaceae; genus Pinus; species Pinus taeda. The sequence continues at coordinate 21,857 of APFE030105688.1, read as the reverse complement.
AAATTAGCAAGTTTTTTTAGATTTATAGGATATATATTAGAGCTTGGCATGGAGCAACATATCTTGCCCAAATTTTAATCTTTTTGAGCTCAAGAAGAGCCTAGATGGGTATTTTTGAGCATCTTGGATTCAATTGTAGCCTTAGCTTTCTAATTTGAGTATTCTGAGATGGACTTTTTGTAGAATTGATTATTTTAGTGCTAGAGAAAATCATAGTTTTGAAGTAGTATGAAGGTATTTTGAGCATGGATAGAGCCTAGTTAGAGGATTTCCATCCTCCTAGTTTCATCTGCAACAACTGTTACTTTGTAGAGAAAATATTTTAAGTATTTTCTCAATGTATTATGGAGGGAAGCCAATTTAAAATCTGCCTTATGGAGGAGTTGCATGTTTATGATTTTGATTTATAATGGAGTACAAGGATGTATTTTCTGAGAGTCCTTTTTATGTTGAAATTTTCATGACTTAGTTGAATTCTTTCTGTATATTTTTTTCTTTTTTCTAAGTGAGCATTCTATAGTAGTCTAGATATTTTAGTGGGCCCAAAGACATAGGCCAGGAGGGGTGAAATTCATCATCAAATGTTGTTTTATTTTCTTCATGGTTTGTCATTTTGAATTTCATGTGAATGTATTTTTCTTTGAAGGTTCATGTGAAACTTAAACTCGCCATCTTGAAGTGGTTGTGAAACTTGTTTTACCTTTTAAGACCCATTTTTTTTACTTGCAAAGCATCAGAGGATGGTTGGTTTTTGAGAGGAGAATTTCTCCTCCATTTTCAGAACAGGTGGCATCAGAGTAGGTTCTGACCAGGCTGCAAGTATGGAAAATAAATTGAAGCGTGAAAGACTTCAAGAGTTGGAGGAGATTAATTTGTCTCTTCGAATGGAGAACGTTGAGCTAAGGATATTGTTTGAAATTTCGAAGGAGGAGAAAAGGAAAATGTGCCTACAATTGTAGCATGTAGTGGAGGAACATATTTGTGAGAGTTCCATCCTGGAAGAAACACGGGATATGGACCCTATGTTGAGAATGCTGCTTATGCGTTTTGTCAACATTTGAAAGATTATCCTTATGTTCCAGTGGGTAGAATTGATTGGCTTGAGTCATCATCCACTTCTTTACCAGCATCTGAAATAGAGAAGATGGGTGATAAGCCAAAGGAGGTAATTACCATTTCTAGTTCTATTCCTTTAGCTAATGTTGATAACACATCTTTTGTAACCTTTGAAAAGCATACCAAAGGTATTGGTATGAAGCTTTTAACTTGAATGGGTTATGATGTAAGAGGCCCCAAAGTCGATGGCCAAAGTATCATTAATCCTATCGAGGTGAAGGAATGACCACAACATGAAGGATTGGGTTATGGTGATGGAGAAATTGGAGAGTGCTCTAAAATAGTTGAGACAAAGAAATCATCAAGTGATGATATGTCACACCCTGATGGTAGTGATGATGGTAAGTTGTATCTAAAGAAAGATGAATTTTCCAAGTGATATGCAAAGTCTATTCCTCATTGTCAAAGTTATAGCCCAAAGAATAGGTGTAAGTGTCATGGGAATTTAAAAAGTGTTGGTGATTTTGATTATTATGGGAAAAGTTTCCTTGCACATTATGTGATGTGGTTGACCATTGTATGGCTAATTTTTAGCAACATCAAGTGATGGTCAAGAAAATGGTCCAAATAAATGGGACAAAGCATGATGAACCTATCCTAGTTATGAAGACTTTCTTGTCACTAGGCAAGCGTAAGAATTTTTGTACCCATTATAGCATGAATGGACATGAGCTTGGAAAGTTTTGGAAACTTCATCTGGAAATTCATCCCAAGAAGGAAAAAGAGGTCATGTGATCATATGAAAGGAAAGCAACAAGTGTCAACATGGAAAGTGATGTAATTCCTAAAGAAACCTTCAAAGCAAAGCAGGTGTAGAAAGAGAACCTATAATCTTGGGATAGGAAAAGAATGGGTAGAGTATTTCATATAGTGTGTTTTCTTTCTAAAATTGTAACTACTTGTTGTAAATCCGTATTTGGGTTCTTTGTAAAGTGAAGTCATGTACAATCACTTATCTATAACAAGTGTGTTTTCTTTTACATATCATGTTATTTTGTCTTGACGTTCACTCCATTTGTTTGGGGACTTTTGAGATGAGTTTTTGTATTTCATCTAGTATGTCTACAATTGTGTCAAGCACTCACTCATACAAGTGTTTCAAAATGAAGCTTGTTTGTAAATTTAATATTTAGTAAATATTGTGTATAATATGACCATGATTATGTGGAAAAAATCAAGGATGTCATTAAGCAAATGCAACTACTACATCAAAATGTACAAGTGCAACTTGAGGACAGTAAAGAAAAGTGTAAAACAACGAATGGTGAGCATTGAGTTGCTTTTGATTTATAGGAGGAAGATAAATTTTTCCTTCATCAAAGAGAAACTTCAAGATGAATTTTGTTTGAGCCAAATAAATATTATTTTTGAGAGAATGTTCATATTCCATCCATTGAAGTTTTTCTTCTTATATGTTTAGAAGAATTGTGGCTTAATTGTTAGCAGGAAGGTAAATACTTCATGCAGAGGCAAGATGAAGTACCTTGATTGGAGATTTAAGGCACCAATATGACCGATACAAAAAGAATAAGAAGGATTGAGATCAAGAAAGTTAATGAGATTTTTCCTCAATTATTTAATGAAACAAGATAAACTTTTGGAGGTCTAAAAGTTCCTAGTGGGGAGGTATCATCTACAGATCAAAAATAGGCTCAAAATTAAAAGTGCTTCGAATCTGTCAAAGCTAGCGTCAATTAATAGTGTTCATCATCCTCATTCCAATGATGTGTGAATCACCTCAAACCAACATCGTATACTCAAGTTAGGATGTTCTGAAATTTGGACAAACAAATAAAAAAATTGTAGATAATCTGACTGGGCAGTTAGTATGGCTGATGTTAGAATGCTAAATGGGTGTACGAGGGGCTAATCAATGCTCGTCAAGTGTCAGTCTGGATAGTGGTGAGTTGGCATCATTCTATTGCCTGAGGTTATTTTGGTGGCCCAATTGGAGGTCTCCATGTGGCCCAATTAGAGGCCACCACGTGGCGCCTTCTCATTGGTCAAAATTATATGTATAGGTGAAATGTGGTTAGCTGGGGTCAAACTTGCAGCTTTCCATCTCCAAATTGGGCACCCAACCACAAAGCCACAAGTGGAAATTGTTTATGGTAATAGTGAATTTCAATATAAAGTTTACAGTCAATGCATATGGGCATAAGGAGTTGGGCGTTAGCACTGGATGGAAACGAGGGTGCTACTAGAGCAGGGTCTAGGAACTAGACCCCTGGGAATATGGGGCTTCACATGACCACACACGAGCCATGGTGTGCTACCATGACGTGAGCGGGGATTCAACCCCAACACCTCATGCTATTGATTGAGAAATGACCACTAGTGGGGAGCTTAGTCTAATGGCCATAAGCAAATAAGGCCCAATCCTCAGTCACATGAATTCCACTTAACTGTAGGCGAGTGGTGCAGGGCTATCGTGATGGGGCTGAGAAGTTAGCCTAACCCCTAGCCACATGAAGACCATGTGACTACTGACAAGGCAAAAAATTCGGTGCTTAGGAATCATTGTGAAATTTAATGAGGAAACAGATTGCACCTTTTTTGTGGAAAACACGCTAGTCCTGGGTGAATTTGTCACTCGATAGACTGTGTAAAGTGAAAATTTGCAAGACAATTATCACGTTTTTCCATCTTGAAGGACATATAGCAGAGGTTGGCTTGGAGAAGCATATCTTGTCAATTTTTTACCCTGTTAAGCTCAAGAAGAACCTAGATGGGGTTTTTTGAGCATCCTGGATCCAATTGTAGCTCATTTTTTTGATTTGATCACTTTATGATGGACTTTTTGCAAAATCAAGTCTTTTAGTGCTAGAGACAATCAGAGTTTTGAAGCAGTATTAAGGCATTTTGAGCATGGAGAGAGCCTAGTTAGAGGTTTTCCAGCCTTCCAGTTTTATCTGCGACAAATATTATATATGTAGAGCATGTCTTTTCTGTATTTTCTCAATGTTTTAAGGAAATAAGCCCTTTTAAACTCTTCATTGTGGAGGAGTTTCATGTTTGTGGTTTTTTTTTGAGTGAGAAATCCTTGTAAGATAATTTTTTGTTTGTAGGAGAAATAATCCACTCTATTCTCAACAAGTTATATGTACCAATTTTATTCTAAGTCAGTGTAGTGATCTAGATATTAGAGCAAGCCCAGAGACATATCCCAGGATGGATGAACTCCATCATCAAATGTTGGTTTCTTCTATTCATTTTTTTTAATTTTGAGTTGCATGTGAATGTATTTCTCTTTTAAAGCTCATTTGAAACTTAAACTCACCATCTTGAAGAGGTTTTGAAACTTGTTTTACCTTTCAAGACCCTTTTTGTTTACTTGCAAAGCATTAGAGGAGAGTCAGTTTTTTAGAGCATAATTTCTCTTCCATTTCTAGATTAGTGGGTATGATGGTCACTTCCACCTCCTCAATTTATATGCCCCTTACAGAGATAGGATGCCTTTTTGCGATTGCTTGGAGGTATGTGGTCTATTGGGCATGGGTTATCTTATTATTGATGGAGATTTTAATGCTACTTTCTTAAAGGTAGAATGTTGGGCTCTTGTAGTAGGCCAGACCCATTAGCAGAACATCTTGCTCGACAGTCTTCTGAGAATCATCTTGTAGATATCCTTACCTCTCTCATGTCACCTACTTGGAATAATAATAGATCGGGTGTGGAGTATATTGGTAAGAGATTGAACTCTTTTATGGTTCTCGAGGACTTCATGTAGTTTCTTGAACACTTCCGCTAATGGATATTTCAATCATTCTTTTATGCTCACACCCCGATTATGTTATAGTGGAAGGTGGAGGAGTCTCGACAGGGAATCCTATTCAAATTCAATCAAGCATGGTTAGAAGATGAGGATTTTAACAACCTTGTTATCTCCATTTAGGGATCTGTTCAGGGTTAGCCTCATATTTTTGCTATGGATTTGATCACTAAGAAAATCATGTTGGGTGTGGAGCATGATTATATTCTTTATTCAAAGGTATTGCCGCATTGGACCGCATTCCATAATATGCCAGGGGCATCCCGGGGGGGGGGAATGACGATTATTTAGAGCCCCCCCTCGCTGGGGGATTAGGGGAGTGCCCCCAAAGCTAAACATAGATGTAAAATTTCCTTGTAAAATGTTATAATTTTGTAGTTAATGTTGGTTGTTCATTAGGAGAAAATATCATGATAGAAGTTATGTTTAATTTAGGGTCTTTTTTTCCCTATAAGAAAAACCCTTACTATATATGAGGGAATTGTATTGCATCTATGTAGATGTGCATTCTGAGCGAGAAAGAGAGAAGAGATTTTGTGAGAGTGGAGAGGGAATTACAAAGGATTTGTTGTAGGTTGTATCTCTTCATTTTGTTGGATAATATAAAAGGAAGGAATGACCGTTTCTCGGTGGACGTAGCCCAAACTGGGTGAACCATGTATATATGCATCTCCATCATTTTATGTGTTTTCTATGTTTATATTTTTGCAATATTTTATGTGTTCCATTTCTCTGTAATATATAATTTTCTAACAACTCTAATACCTAAAAATTCATATTCATACATGGGAATGTAAGAAAAGATTCCAACTCAAACAAGATCTAGATAAGATTATTGTGGAGATTGATAGACTTGTGAATCTTCTGGATGCATCCCCCCCTCCTTAGATCTAACTAGGTCCAGGTATCTCGAATCAAAGAAACAAAATATATTAAATATCGAGGAGACAACTTAGTGTTTAAAGAGTAGGGTTATCTAGTTAAAGGAGGGTGACCGGAATACATGTTTTTCCACCACTTTTATAATCACAAGAGGAACATGAATACTATATAAGATAATTGAATCTGAGTGTGGGGACTTTGTATACTCCACTTCGGAGATACAAATGGAGGCAGTTAAATACTTTGAGAAATTTCTTGCTTCTTGGAGAGGTGTTATGATTGAATACCTGTTATGGGGCATTGATTTGTACCCTTGTATGTTTGATGAAGCCGATAATGAGGACATTTTTTGACCAGTTACAAGGGAAGAAATTCTCTACATCCTGAAATACTTTTCGAAGAATAAGTGTCAAGGGTCTAATGTTTGTACTGTCAAATTATTCTTACATTTTTTTGATCTGATGAGCTAGAATCTCCTCGATATGGTGGAGGAATCTCGTATTTTGGGCCACATTATAAGTTCCATTAACTCTAATTTTCTCACTCTTATTGCTAAGTGCTCACATCCTTCATCCTTCCCAGACTTCCACCCCATTTCCCTGTGTAATATCACTTACAAGCTCATTTCAAAAGTGATAGTTGTTCACATCAAGGATAAACTCTTGGAATACATATCTTGTGAATAGTTTGATTTTTTGTTTGGCAAACTAATTCACGATTCCATTGCCATTGCCTATGAGTCTTTACACTCCATTCATATAAATAAAATGAATGTTGTTATTCTAAAATTGGACTTACACAAGGCTTATGATTCTATTGATTGGGATTTCCTCTGCCTTTTCCTCATTAAGGTGGTCCTAGATGTCTAATTTATAGTTTGGATCATGGACTACATCACGTCAACCAATTTTTCTATTGTTATTAATGTATATCCTTTAAATTTCTTCTAGGCGAGTAAAGGACTTAGACAAGGGTGCTCTTTCTCACCCTTAATTTTCATCCTTGTCATGGATGGCCACAACCTAAATATTAGGATGACTAGAGGTATGGGATTTTAGGGGTATTAAAATGGTTTATGAAGTGGAGGTTACATATTTTTTATTTTTGGGCGATGTCCTCGCTTTTGGAAAGGATTTTGTTTCTTAATGGGAATATCTACATGTTATTATTAAGACGTTTGGTGAGGCCTCAGGCCTGACTTCCAATGGAATTTTTTTTTTCAATGGAATTTTTATTTTTTTATTTTATTCAAATGAGGATAAAAAAGAAAACATTGCTCATTTTTTCAGCGTTAGAACAAGGAAGATGGAGGAAGGCATGACTTACTTGGGTTTTCATCTAAAATCGAACAACTATAAGATTAGAGATTGGTCATGGCTTTTGGACAAGTTTATGCATAGGTTGGACAGATGGAATCATCAATGGCTCTCTTTGGGTGGGAGATATACACTAAACCAATCAGTCTTACAACAAATATTGGTATATTGGTCCTATTTATTTGGTCTACCAAAATTTATATTGAAACATATTTGATCTATCATTACTTAGTTCCTCTAGACTGGGAACAGAGAGACTATACAATATAATTCGGTCATATGGGAAAGGACTGCCAAACTTAAGGAACTCATAGGATGGGGATTAGTATATTCGAATACTTTTGGATGGACATTTTTTATTATGTTGCTTTGGAGAGCAATTTTTGGTCACAAAATTTGGCAAGATATTATTAAAACATAAGTACCTATGAAAAATGGAATTTATGGAATGGTTCACACTTGGTGGCATAGGCATCAATAAGCGTTGCTACATATGGATGAGATTTTAAAAGGTAAAAGGATGGTTTCTCTAGCTTATGAGATGGTCCTTTGGATATGGATTTAAGATTCTTATTGGGATTGACAACATAGCCAAAAACATGGCATCTCTTACTCTGCCACAAGATTTCATTTCTGCTCTATGCTCTAGGGGATATATTTTTCTCTCTTAGATCATCAAACAATGGAATCGTAGATACCCCATCTGATTGGAAGTGAGTGACATTAGTTTGGTTTGGCCTCACGTGGAGATATGGAATGACCACTTAAAGGAGCTCCAATAGGATAGCTTATACAAGGATAAGAGAGGAGATGGACTCGTTTGGTTCTCTAGAATACAACACGACCTAGTGGTGGTGGCTGAAGCTTACAAGTATATTATCAATTATAATTTTTAATTAGCTAACTTATGTTGGTTAAGGACTGTCTAGACACATATTACTCCCATTAATCTCATTCTCTTCATATAGATGGCTTGGAATAACAAGATCTTGATGTGGGATAACTTGTCCAAAAGGGGACATCAAGGCCAGGGGAGGTGTCCACTATGCTCTACCTCTGGTGAATTTTTTCTACACCTCTTCCTCCAATTCTTTGTATCCTTACACATTTGGGGATATATATTCCATTTTTTAAAGGTCCCCTATAGGGTCTTCAACTCCATGGAACCATGTCTCTGCTAGTGAGTCTCTGCTATGAGACATTATAGAAGTATTCCTTTTTATGGTATGTGGAAACTATGGAAAGTACAGAACCAAGATATTTTTGATGAAATTCCAATCAACATGATGCACATTTGTTCCTGAATCTTTGCATGGGTGGAGTTGCTGGTTGGAAAACATCAGACAAACCAGGTGTGTAGGTCACTATTTTTCAATCCTACTTTTCTTTTTATAGTAGGTTTGTTCGATGACGCTACACAGGTGGGTATATGTGGTTACGAAGCTTGGATCAAACTTTCTCCACTCTCCTACTACAAACTGTTCTGGAAAGGTGGTAATGGCTCCAACACCAGGGCTGAAGTGCTGACCCTCTAGGGTTTTCTCTGGTTCACAAGAATAAAAAAAATTCATCACATCCACATATATGGTGATTCCATGTCACTCATCAACGACATTCTCAAAATATCAAACTTCGGTCCATGAAATCTCAAATGTTGGACGGATCGTATTGAGTTTTTAAGACAAAAATTTCAAACTAATTTGTTTCAACATATTTGGATGACGATGGTCTCTCCAAATTTGGTCTTGCAGCCCCTGCAGGTTATATGCATTTTTGTTTTTCCAGGGAAGGCATGGTGCGGGAAGAAGACAATATGATCATCAACTAAAAGTTTTAGATATATGTTTGGGTTCTTTACGTTTCTATGATGAAATTTATGGTAATTGTTTAATGTTGTAATGTGTTTTTGCATTTTATCTATCTTATCGAAGGCTTTTGTTTTGTTTTGTTTGTTTTTGTTTAGAGTCAATCATATGGAGACATTAACAAATCTCCTATATTGTCTAAATGGTGCTGGCATAAGCCAACAATATTATGATATATATACTTGATTTTTCATTTCATAAAAAATTAGTCTTTTTCTTCTGGGAAAAATAAATAAATAAATAAATAATTACAAAAAAAATACAAAAAAAAAATACAAAAAAACAAAAACAAAAAAGCAAAAACAAAACAAAAGAAAACAAAAAAATTAAAAACAAAACAAAATAGAAACAAAAACAAGCAAAAGAAAACAAAAAAGTCAAAAACAAAAGCAAAAACAAAAAAAACCAACATAAACACTAGATTTCTAAAATATTTCAAAATCAAAGTGAGTTTTACTTACCTTCAAAGAAATCAATTTCAAATCAAATAAACATCTCAACAAACCAATTTCAAATCAAATACACATAAACACTATTTATAATGGCATATAAAATAAATATTTGAATGCACTATTTTGCATAATTATTTTTGATAAATTAACTATTCATTCTTATTATTATTTAAATTTGAAAATTATTTACAATATCAAAACAAAATTATAATCATATTTTTTTTAAGTATTTGTTGTAGTTGACTTAACACATTCTGGTTAAGTAAATTAAATGAATATTGAGATACTTTAGACGAGTCCCCCGATTATCAAACTTGTGTACAATTCCAATGAACCAGGTTATTACAACTTAGGATTATAATAATAGTTATTTAATCAACCCCTCATATGGATACAAACCCGACCACCACCTAAAGATTCCTTTGAATATTCATATGATAAATATATATGAAACAAGAAATATTAATAAAAATAGTAACATTACAATTAATAATCAATGAAATAATAACAAAAATAATAACATTACAACTAGTAATAAATGAAATAATAATAAAAATAATAACATTACACTAAGAATAAAAAATAATAACATTAACACTAACAAAAATTATGAATTTATACCCTACAAATATGCAATGTGGGAGAAATAAATGCAAGCAAATGATATTGTAAACCCAATGTCATAATATTAAATCCTAAGTGAATAATAATAGGAAAAAGGCCAAACTATTTCAAACTGAAGGGGACAACATTAAACCCGCAAGATCAATATTATAAATCCAAGGTGTATAAACCCTAAACTAAACACGGTTGAGCATGGTTGGAGCATGTTTGGTCATGGTTCTCCGTGGTTGACCATACTTGATCATGATTATAAACTATAACATAATATTATGAACCCTAAAATAAGCATGGTTTATGATGGTTGACCATGATTATTGATTCATGGTTTACAATTTTTGTCATGATGTGATGTTGGACCATCATTAACCATGGCTGAGTCTGATTGATTTTCATATAGAGACAATTGTTTTCACAAAGCAACATTACACCATGCTTTATTTTCATATGAAGAAAATATTTGTGACAATGACACATTTTACCATGGTAGACCATTGATAACCATTATTATAAACCCAACAATCAATATTATAAACCCTCTCAATAATATTAAACCCTAGAAATAAGAACCCTTAGATTAATAAAGACAATAGATTCAAAGAAATAATAAAGCCAAGGGAATAACCTTAATGACAAGGGATCTATGCTATAAACCATAGCAGTATCAACCCAAAAATTGAACCCTACAAATATGAACAATATTACACCCTAATAACATGAAACCTTATATTAATAATTCTAATATTTGATATTATAAATGTAAGGGAATAATAAGCCCTAAGGAGAAATACTAAAAGCCCCATGGAATATACACCAAAGAGATAAAATTGGTAATTCCATGTAGTGGAAAAAATTATGGACATACGCTAATGGAGTTAGGGATGTTGCAAATGCTTAAGAGACAGGATTTAACGGGTTTGACCGCATAATCCCAATAGCTCTAATTTGTTACATCCAAGAATTTTCTATGGAAAATATTGAAACTACACCTCTAGATATTTGCCTCTATCTTTCTATTCAACTATTCACGTGCTAGAGAAAACTACTTTACTTTACCAATTTGCCAGATAATATTTGTTCCACAGGTTACATCATCAAATATTGATGGAAGGTCAGTTGATTGTTCAAAAATCTTCAGCACGGTCTAGAGCTTTTCCCTCACCAACCAAACATGGATATTGTAAAATGGAGAGCACAATGTTGTAAAATGGGATAAATTTAAGTGTTATAAAATGGTTACATGGTTTATGAATATACTTAATATCTTATTTTATAAAATTAAATTGTAAATTTAAAAATATTTAATGTTTAGCTAATAGGGTTAGGCTTTTGGTTGCATAACATTTTATGGGATTTGAGTTTATATCTATTAGTGAAAAATTAGAACATTAACAATATTGTTGATATATGCCTATTAGCATATATCAATCAAATTAACTATGTGGTTGTGGTAGTGCTATATTGATATGAAAAAATTATAAACCATCGAAACACTGTCAAAAATCGGTACATCAACATAAACATATCAATATATGAATACTATAACCCCAAAGATTAATATAAAAAGCATATGGAACACAAATTTGTATTTGAGATATATGATGGTTTTATTTATATCAACAAATTCAGGGTCGAATTTGAACTTTAAAAATTGCAACAAAACACGAGTATTAAACACAACACCAATTGAAATCAACAGGATAATGATCATGATGATTGACACTTTCCAACCAATCCCTTCTTGTTTTCCTTTTAGATTCGCGTTGGTGCAAATGGTACAAGTATTCAAAATTTGATTTCATTTGATGCAAAACAAAAAAATGTTCATCAACAAAAGTAGGATGGAAACAATGTTTTTTTTATAATGGAGGAATGACATGTTATAGAGTTTTATGAACCCAATGTTTCAGACTACCAAGTGACACCATCATCAGGGGATACGTCAATAGATTTAAGAAGATATTAAAGATGTATCCAAGAGCTAATCTTGAGAGTCAATAGATGGATTATGAAAAGGCATACTATAAGAGTTTTAGTTGGCCATAATCTGAATAATTTTGGTAAATATTATGGTTTTAATTAATAATTCACTGTAATCTATTTGCATATATAAATTATAGGTTTAAAGTATTTTATTTATTTATTTATCATTAATTATATATTATTAAATTTTAAATATATATAATTATTTATTAATTAGATAAATTATCTTATTATTTAATATTCAGATTAATTATATAAATTATATCTTGGTTCAATAAACCTTTTTCTATTTTTTTTAACAAATAAACATTGTTGTTGTAATTTTTTTTTTTGAAATTAAAAGTCATAATAGTGGTATAATTTTTTTTTAAAATTAAAAGTACAAATGAATATATCTAGGGTGGAAGGACAGGTTGAGATATCTATTTATCATTAAGTCTGTAATAATACCTACATATTTTATGAAACTCATTTCATCAAATATCAATATTACTATCATTATATAAATTATGCGTTGTTGTTTCAATCTACTTTTTTATTTTAATATTAAATTAAAAGTCATTGTTATCTTAAATTTTAAGATTGAAAATGTTAACATCCTTATAAAAAAAATTGTAAATTTAAAAGTGAATATGTATAAGGTGGTAGTCCGAAACGTTGGGTTCATAAAACTCTATAATAGGTCATTCCTCCATTTTCAAAAATTCTCCTCACTTGTATGGATTCATTATTTAAAAACCATGTCTTTTGTCTAGCCTATTTTAGATATAGCCAACAAAACTTATTCCTCCTCTAATAGATTTAATCGCTTTGATGTAATAAATGTCATCATTGCTGTCCATGTCTACAGTTCAATGACAAAAACATACAATTAAATTTAGTACATACATATATATATGAAACAAAAATTTGAAAAAAAAAATTGAGTTGGCATAAATGTAATAGGATAAAAAACAAGGACAAAAGAAAGCACAAATAGCTAAACTTAAACGGATCAAAGAAGAAAATAACCACAAAAAAATTATTGACCCATGAAACTACTTGCAAATGTTTACTAATTTTACCAATAAACAAATCTATTCAAATGGTCAAGAAGCATAACAAACAACCAATCGATGTGCAAACAAATAATTGCAAGTAACAACAAAGACATGCCAAAATAGTAAACTGCATTAAACATAAATACCTCTTAAATCATATCGACTTCAGTTGTTCACCCTCTTTCTTTCTAAGTGTAACATATGCACTATATTTCCTCTTTACATAACGTTGAAAAGAAAATGATGGTTAAATCCACAAACCATTTATATATTTCACTCTCAATATAGCTATAAATGCCAAGCTCGACCTCTCTACATCTCCAATATTTACAATGGCTCATTGAAAAGTCATCCCCTTTGATTTATGTATTGTCAATGCCCATGCCATTTTTGATGGCATCTCTCTAAGATTCCCCCTAACAACTAGAATAATGGAACAACGTTTGGACAATCCCTATCAAATGGAACACCACAGTACTTTTCAAAAATAATTGTAGCGAATTGTGGAAGTTGTGGTGGATTTGAACCTGACGCAAAGAAACTATCTTCAATATATCCAAGTGCACCATTAACGAACTAAACCTCAACCCACAAACTACACATTAATATAACACACTCTCCACGATATAGAAAAAATTCATGCTCCAAGACATCATCATCACTGTCACCATTTTATTCCCCCACTGCATTCAACAACACATCTTGCAATAGGACACTTTAATGATTTAAGAATTTTTCGATTGTGAAAATTGATGAGATTATTTGTCGCAAACAAGTGAATATAAAAATCAAATAAACTATTTTCCTTTCAATCCAAGAAACTATTGGCACACGTCATGAGAAGATCCCAATCAACAAGGAAAGGCTTTGGATTTCTAACATTAGCTAAAATATTGTGAAAAGATGTTTGTCTTGGATCATCTTCTTTTTGCCTATAAATTTTGTCCAAAATGACAACAATGTTGAAGCTTTCCAGCAAAATGTTCCCTGTTGTTCTACCTACATACAAGGGCTTATCCCTAATGGGGGTAACTACCTAACGTCACCCATAAGAATGATGGACGAACCAGCAAAAGGAGAATTCTTGTTTTCAGGAAAGGCTTCTCGCAAATGAGAATCTATCTGTATGGAAAGATTTGGACCTATAAATTGCATCTCACCAATCAATGTATACCAAATGTACCTCATTTCTTCTTGAACACTATGGGAGCCTCATAAGACAGTGGTTTCATATCTTTTATAGGAATTTTTAAATCATAATGTATTGTTTTACCATGTATGTTAAAAGAAATTATACGAGTTGGTGCGAGCAGTAACAAAGGACTTTTATCATTCATTATCAAATTAGAAAGAGTGTGAGAAATACAATCAATGAGAGAAGATTTTTGAGTTCAAACAGTTCCTTGAATAATCATTTTCAAATCACCATCGTTCATCCCAATAACAAAGTGTCAAAAAAAAACTCAAAAGTAGCTAGTTGCTTTCTAGTAGAGACGAATGCAACAAATATGTGTCCCCCACATACCTACCATTGACAACAACCGTAGACTGTGCTTCTTTTATAAAATGGATACCCTGTTCTAAGAAATCATTAGAGGGCATCCTTTCCTTCCAATTATAATGAATATCAAAGTCCCTTCAACCAATACTATGAAGGTTTGAAATGTTCACATTGCTTGGAGGAACCAACTGCGAAAAAACATGCCACTTTTCCAAATATCAGTCAAAATTTTCCTCATGTATAAGAGGCTCAACGTCATCTTCATTTCCTTCATCTGGAAAAGGGTCTTTATGAACATGCCAAGTGTGATATATCAAATTCCTCTAATTATGAATGATACTTTCAATTGTTAACCCAATATCTGAAGTAAGGTCATGAAATGGCTTGTAGAAAAGAAACTCACTACAAAAAAGGTTTCAGACTCTTATGACTCTTCATTAGGAACAACATAAAATGATGGCAAAGCACAAACAATAGCATGGATATGTCGTGCCTCCCATAGGTCCTAGCTACACTTTGCATCAAAATTCCATTATCTTTCTATTTATATCAAGCACAAATGCTCCAAATAAATGGGTTGACTTTGATAAACCTCATTGAAATTGTTTTTGCACAAAACTTCACTAGAGTGCAGTAAAATGCTTTGGTACACTTTCTTCCCAACATTCAACGAGAAAAAATTATGACTGCAAACAACAAGAGGGATCTTTAGCAACAAATAATAGGTTCCTTGCGCTCCAATGTCGTGCTCAACAAGTGTTTTAGTAAGGAACCTTCTATATGCAGATACCATGGGAGCCTTAGCCCCACTCCCACCAACAACTATTGTCAACATGTGGTGATGACTTTCTGATGTTCTCTCTGCCTTCGAAGCATATTACACAATATACTTCAAAACTACATGTCAAGACACAACTGGTTGGAAATCAACATTTGCTCGCCACATTGCTAAAAGATCGACATTATGTACATTTAAGAGGTCATCATTTTGAGTCAGATTATACTCTTTTTTTTTCTTTTTCATCTATGTACAATGTCAAATCGGCGTGAACCTACCATGGAGAATCATAGTGACACAAAAGAACATACCATTTTTTACATAAACAGGAACCAACACTGCATTTCGTATGCCTCCAGACACGGTTCACCAAATGTTCATAATCCTCTTCAGGATTGCAAGAAATTATTTGTTGCATGTTTAAAAGTCATGGATCATTGTTCAGACTTTGATGGATCATGGCATTTTGACAATGTATGTCACATGGATTCCAAGCTGTAACATATTTTACGAAGAAGCACATTGTTGCATCAACATCAGGGGTGTTGGACCAATCCAATGTTTCCATATCCAATGCTCCAAGCAACCATATGAATCCATGGATGTGAGACAAACCTCTATGCTACTACTCGTACTTGCAAAAATTTCAAACATGCAGTTAACATATATTAACCAATGATAATAAAATAACTTTTGCTTCAAATATTTAAAAAATGACTTGGAAAGGAATAGCAACAAACCTATACCAAAAGTATTTAGGGCTAAGATATCCCTGCAATACTATCTCATGGAAGATATTAAATCTTTGGTGCATGTACATAGCCACTAAATTTGGGTACCAAATAACATTTTCATTTTTTTCGGCTTGCTCATTTTTTGGATGAGAATGCCTTTTTTAAGGCATTATAGCATGCAATTTGGGCCATTTCGTGTTAGCTGCACTCAAAGTAAAAAAAAAAAGTACAACAACTCAACTGGGTGATCAGTTGGTGCTACACACTCCTCTAGTTATATTCCTATGAAGTAGACCAACTTAGATTGTTTGATATGGTGGATATGTAGTGGGGTATTCTCAACTATGTTTAGCTGACAAGTATAGGCACATATGATTGGTTTCATATTCACATAAATAAATCCTTTCAAAATTCTTAAATTAATTTTTGAAGAGTAATTTTGGGTGTATTGTTACATTTAATTAGCTAATGCACTATATATATTGTACAAGTTGAACTATTTTGTTAGTTTGATGAAAGTTCCGTCAACAAAAAAATTATGGTTCCATAGACTATTTTTGGTCTTGTAAACAAACATTAAAATATCATTTCATTTCACTATTCCTCCCCTACTACTCTTCTTCCTTACCAAGTTGGGAGAGGGCTCAAAGCCAATAACACTTACTGTAAATAAACTCTATTCCGTACTAGGCTTCCTAGAAGACTTAGTATTGCAGTCCTTCCTAGTTTGTTGTGCCAAATTCCTGAGTTATGCCCTCTACAATAGTTATATAATTATGGAGATGTAGAATGCTTCCCAAGTCAAGAGTATCATGAGAAAATAAGAAATAACCTCCCAACCAGATCCTCTTCTTATAAGTATCAATACTACCCTCCTCTTTTTCAATTTATTGCAACTGGGATGATTTGACATAGAGTAGGTGCCACTGTTTGTGAGAGAATGCCTCTCTAATTTTGCTCATGCCTCAGTAACCTAGTTCGCTCATCCTGGGTATGCAAATAAACATGAGTAATAATGCCAAGTTAATTTTGATCACTCAGAAATAGAGCTCGGGCCTTTCTCTACTACGTACCACTTAAGAATGAACCCGTAAATCATTAACAACCCAATACTTGCCTAAATTGATTTTCTTTTGTACCCCAGTATCCCTGAGATGAGTAACTCAATGCTCTTTAGAGAAAAACACTAGCTGGTAAGGGAGATGGATCCTCTAATTGTATGCAACAATATTTTCTCCCATGTACGCTCTTCATCCAATATCACTTAGGAGATATTGTCTCTTTCCCACTCAACTTATTGCTGGCCCTAGGGATTCTCTATGAAAGTAGAATAGTTACATGCCTATATGCAATATCGAATATTGACGTATTGATTTCATGTCTCCTGTTTAATTCTCTTCCTCTAAGCATAATCTCTTACCCACTACTCTTCTTCCTTACTAGGTTGGGAGAGGGTTCGATGCTCTTCCTCCACGTGTAATCTCTTAACCTATACTATTCTTCCTAATTCAGTTGGGAGAGGATTCAATGCTCTTCCTCTGCACATAATCTCTTACCTGCTACTCCTATTCCTTACCAGGTTAGGAGAGTGTTCAAAGCACTCCCTCTGCGCATAAGATATTATATTATGTTGTAGAATTCAGGACGAACCTGTTGATCTTGAATTGGTTTGTATATTGGGTCGTAGAATCTATTTATTCATGATATACAAGGGTTCAAGACCTCAGAAGGAAAATAAGTCAAGAACGATGGTGTTAATAGTGGGGAGAGAGATTTTTCAGAACAAATCATATCAATATGGTGAATCTAGATAGACATATCAGCAAGATATGAAAAGTATGGATGAAATCACAAACTCAGAATTTAAAGGACGAGTAGGAAATTGACAAAAAAAAAACTAGATATCACAAGTATTATCACCTAGGGCACATAGATTGCCTTATCATCAAGATAGTAGATATTTGCATTCATGTTCCTAATGCAAAATTATCATCCTTGTCAACATTGGTTTCTTATTGCTTTATCTGGAATTATTGGTGAAGAAGTTATTGTGTTCATGAAAGATATCATCAGAGGAAAAATCACTCCCTCAAAACACGAATATCTAGGGCCAAACCTAGACCCAGAGCCTCAAAGTTAGTCTAAGATTCAGAGCAACTTTACTTGTAATAGGAGTTGTAATTTTATTTCATGTTGGTCTCTGCATTTGTAGATTTGGAAGACTAGGCCTTAGAACTAAATGGGATATCCATGAGGTAATATACACACTAGTCCAAGCACTTTCATGGATTGTATTTGGTGCAGTAAATTGGAAATGAGAATAAATTCAAAGCTACAACACATCCAAAGTCTCTATATTTGTGGTGGCTTATGAATTTCATTTTGAATACAATATTATTTATCTCTGCAATCATCAGGTTCATGTCCACACATCCTAATCCGTATAGTATTCTCCCTCTTGATGACCTTTTTTCATAGATAATTTTCCCTACTTTTGGATTTCTACTAGCATTAGCTCTCAAAGGCACCACATGAATCACCATTGTTGATGAAAAAAAGTTACACTAACCTCTTCTAGATGGTAGCACTGTAAATATAGGCACTGAGAAAGAATTAATAACTCCTTATGCTACAACAGGTATTTTGTCAAGGGCTACATGGTGATGGATGAATCCTATATTGAACAGAGGTTGGATAAATTCTTTGTAAATGAAAAATTTTCCTGCATTGACACCTAGTGATAGCTCTAAAAATATGTTTTAAATTTTTAAATCAAACTGGTCTAATGACATAGTGAAACACCAACACCTTGTACACCTTACATTGCTTCGATGCTTTTGTCCAAATTTTGTGCTTATTGCATCCCTAGCCATTGCAAAACTATGTGTGATGTATATTGTCCTAGTTTTGATACAATTTTTATTTATATTTTACATATCGAGATCAGAGCTTTCCTTATGAAGTCTCTATCCTTGTATTGATGCTATTTTCAGAAAAATCCATTAAAGTTATTTGTTCCCATCAGTATAACTTTCAGTGTCAGAAGTTGGGCATGATGATAAGGTCTACTCCGATCACAACTTTATACAGAAAGGGTTTAAGATTGTTAAGTTCCACTAGGAAAGCTCATGGTGTTGGATAGATTGTAGATTACATAGTTTGGGATGCTCAAAAACCTTTAGATATGATGTTACAACTTCATTACATCTGGATGATGGCTCTATGGGTTGGGGCTAATTTATCAATCCTGTTTGGGGTTTTGGGCATCTCTATGTTGTCTGGACTTGTTTACATGGCACTATAATGGGAAATTTAGCTTGGGGATTCAAGAGAAATAGGAGATATCAGTTTCAATTAATGAAAATGTGTGATCTTCATACAACTAATGGCTTTTTCCATTATATGAGGGTTATCAAACTTCAAGCATGGGAAGACGATTTCCAAACACGTGTAGAGTCTTTTGGGAATTTTGAATATGAATGGCTCTGCAGAAATGTGTATTCTGTTTCAGTGAATAAATTACTCTATGGAGAATGCCTTCACTTGTTTCAGTACTGACATTCACTACATGGAGCATGCCTTCACTTGCTTCAGTAGTGACATTCAATACATGCATTTTTGTAGGAGAAAAACTTATAGCATGGAAGGTGGTCACTACAACATCTTTTATCAAAATTCTTCAAGAACCCATTAGGAACTTTGCTCAGGCTTTAATATCTATCTCACAAATAATGGTGTCCTTGGATAGACTTGATAGGTATATGACCAACAAGGATATTGATCCTAAGGTAGTCAAAAGGTTATCGCCAAGGAAAGAGATTGTCATTGTTGTTGAAAATAGTACTTTCTTTTGGGATGAAGAGAAATCCAAATCCACTCTTCATAATATCAACCTTGAGGTTCGAAGTGGATCTTTGGTGGAAATGTTTGGCACAATTGGATCTGGGAAGTCCTCTTCACTGTCATCCATTCTTGGGGAGATGCCAAAACTCTCTAGCATGGTATAACTATTATCCCTACTATCATATTTACTTTCATCTCCATCTTCCTCTTTTGGTCTTCCACTACATTAAAAATATGTATTTATAACTTGATAACATTATCAAGATAATTGTTACAAAACTTGTTAGAGTTTCCTAGTCAAACTTAGGCCCATAGAGAAAACAAGCCAAAATGAATTTCTTGCAAGTCGAACTTGCTTCTTGTTGAGTACAAAATTGCCATTCTTTTAAGAAAAAATAGCATAGTTTTCCTGATCTTTTCCTGTGTTTGAGCCGGTCACTTATTCTCTAGTCTCACCCAAGTTTTCACGGAGCTAAGTTTTGTAACTATAAGAACCAAAACATGGGAAGGCTCCTCCTATGAAATAAATGTGAGATTTCAATAACTACAAACCAAGGAAAACTGTATATTAAACAGAAGAAACTTGTACCCATTACAAGTTTTGATTTCGAAGGACTCATATGACTAGTTGTTCTTAGTACGCTAAACTTGATTTATTGCAAGACAACCAGATGAAAGAAATGGTAGTCAAAAGAATAGGAACAGTAGTTGACTTGAAAAATGTCACTTCAGAGGTATAATAGACTCATTTGTTGTTAATTAATGATTCATTGATTCATCAAACATGACTTTTCTCTTAGATTTCTTTCCATCATTCAAACTAAATAGGTCTACTAGATTAAACTCTAGTTCTCGCCAATTTTGTCTGAAATCACTTAGATCTAGGATCTCTGTCTCCTTAAGAGAAGCAAACTAATTTTACTAGAGATGCAACTTTTGTAACGAAATCCCATACTACTTGTATGGGAATTTTAAAACTAACTTTACGTTTTTCTTGTGCACAATTTCAAATATTTTTTCATCTCTTCTCAACATTCTTTTCCTTTTCCCGCCTCTTTTTCCTAACTATAACTTTATTTTGTTGTACCTCTTACCTTGCGATTCCTTAGCTAAATTTCTTCCTTCTTGAACTAAAAGTTGATGATGGTTTCTTCTCTCTTGTTTTGCGACTTTATTTCTTTACATTTATTTCTATTCCAATTAGAGTTGTCTTCCAAGTTCGCTTTAGTATCTGATGGGGGTTTTCCTCGATTCTTCAATTTCTTAGGTTTTCTTGCGTAAACCATTCTCCTTTTTCCCTTCTCCTTTTATATGAAAACCCTTCTTTCCTTTAGCAGTTATGTTATCGAGAGGGAAATAATAGGGCTATATGACATATTCATGGACAGACTGGCACTGAAGGGTAACCTTTTCCTAATCTAAAACTAGTTTCTAGGTAAAAACATTGAATTTCAGAGGAATCTCTATATGAAGATCCATTTCCAAAAATAATAATACAAGACATGTGATCAACTATCGTAGGTTGCATTGTCAGGTACTTTCTTAGAAAATTTCCAATACTCTACAAGGCTGATTCATACCAAAATTATGTTAACAAATATAGGAGTTAAAATCAAAATGACGGTTTCAATTTTTTCTATGAAAGGGTTGAAATTTGAAATTTGCATGCCATGGTTTCAACTTTCAACCAAGGTTTTCCTTCCACAATTAACATGGCTCGACTTTTAGAACAACTAGTTTATTTTCTTGTAACTCGAAAATCAAAATAGAGAAACCCCTACCATGGTATTGTGTATTCATAGAGAGAAGTGTTTTAAACACCAATCCAAAATAGTACTGAAATGAATTGACCAATGCAAAAATCTAGAGCTCTGGACAGCTAGAAGCTTCTAATCCTGCAGATTCGATATGTGCACAAAAGACAACAATGGGAGAACACTCACATAACAAGAAA